>LBNU01023912.1:65723-88223 GCA_014162995.1 Artemisia annua
GTTAGTTTTTGGTCTTATACACACTTAAACTAAGGTCAAAAGTATGTGTAAAATAGCACACATCAAAATCCCCCAGACTAAGGTATTGCGTGTCCTCACGCAATGTAATCACGTCACGCCTTAAAGATAAATAATTTCACACCTCTCTTTACTAACTTTGAAAAGTAGCAAAACGTTCAAAAGAGATACGAAATCATTTATTCCCTAAAACGCCCCGGTTTTCCATTTTATTTTTATGCTACTTATATTACACTACTTTAGCTTATGAGGGTGTGAATGACTTTCATTATCTTTCAATAACGATTAAGGGTCATAGAGCAAGAACACGATTCATAGAAAAGTGACCGATTGGATAAAATTCATCGTCCCTGATTTTTCACAAGCTCCCAAACTAAGCGTAAAAACGGATCATTGTTTAATTACAAGTTAGATGCCAACACTACCCATGGAAGTTACTCGTGTACCTCTTGCTCCCATTTTCCTATTTTTGTATCTCATTATTTTATTTTTGTGAGAGAAATGAATTTGTTCATAAGCATCTCGTTTCATAGTTTTTAGTCCGATAAAGATACCAAATTCAAACGCTAAGTAGTTATCGATCTTCCCTTAAGAAGGTTTGCAAGAGAAATGTGGTCCACATCAAGGATATTGGATACATACAAAGACTTTGGAATACATCAAAAATAGACATAAGTTGGCGAGTACATTTCACGTGCACCTCATGCGTCCGATCTAGGATCGTAACATGCACCTCACGCGCGACCAACTTTAGTCTTAACACTAGAATTCATGATCCATAAATCTTCAACATACATCCTTATTCTTTCTTTTCTTTTTCTTTTTCTTTTCTTGATACTTTTTTTTTTCTTTCTTTTTCTTGCCTTAGTAACTTCTCAACTCCGAACCTTCACGGTTTCAGTCCAAGACCTACCGCCAACTGCTAGGGTTGGAATCTAGGATCAAAGGTCCGATCTCAATCCGAAGTTTTAAAGCACCTTAGCTCATACATAACAACGGGCTTTTGGGTAGCTCCGAAACCACATGCGTACTACGCTTATTCAACGATATACAATACAACTCAATTGACGTGTATCCATGATGTGTACCCAATTTCCCAAGCAAAGATTCTCTTAAGAAGATAAAGAACTACTCATCGGCTAAACCTAACATCTTTAATTAACATTCCTCGCAAGACGGAAGAGTGGACGAACAGAACGCAGGAGCCTGGTCAAGACGGCGAACCTGGAGCTGATGAAGAACATACAGTCTCACTTCCCTATTCATCTTGGTTGTACTAAGATGAATTGAGAGTGGAAACAGACTGGATGATGAGGAGATTGAAGACCATACCAGAAATTCACATTACTCAGTCACATTCAAAGAAGGAACTACAGAAGGCTTGAGGAACCAAACTCAAGATAGTGATTTCATTTCACTCTCAGATAGGAAGATGGACGAAGACTGACAACTCGGACATAAGAAGATTCTAAAGATACAAATTCTTGAAACGAACCTTGTGATGGAGGAATTGATGCTTTAGCGACATGTTCTTACTGATGATGATTGTTTGATTTTTGTCACGTCCTTCCGAGCTTCGTTTGTTTTGTCGACGTTGTTTCGTTATTGATCTTTGAATAGGGCTAACCCAGGAGTTAGTTGGACTGCTAGGTGGACTTGTAGATTGTTTCACTGATCGAGATAGAGTATGATCATCATGAGGTCATATTTATATGATGCTAGTATTATGACGTCTGGCCAACGTGATAATACTTACATCATATAACGTGCACTTGTTGTGTTCATAGGATGTCTTGAGAAGTGCCTTAGTGGAGACTTAGAATTCTGTTTCGTTTGCGACGATATGCGAATAGTGAGACCTTAGGATTTTTTTTTGATTGGTACGTTTGATCTGCCTTATCGCCGTACGTTTTGATACGCTTGGATACGCGTCATACGATTGTTCGACTACTATGTTTAATAAAACCCAAGTTCCGTTGTAGAGCTTCCTGACATTTAATGTTATCGGTCACCTTATCTTCTATTTATATGAATTTGATTCGAGCCACACCTATACTTGCTATGTATACACTCCTCGCGATCGATGAATTCGTTTTATGATGACTTGTTATGCGATAAAATATGAAGTTTTGGATTATGAGAATCAAGATCTGTCAGCTTATGAAAATACCTTTGGAAGGTTGCCTTAATGATGAAACTGTTTGAAGAGTTAAACTTATATATGTCACTTCCATCATGCTATCATTCGATACATTTTCATCTGATCAGTTCATTTCCTTGTCAGCGAATGGAATACCCACCCAATTCTACATCTTCTTTTGAATATCTTTGTGAAGGATATGATTGCGTTCGATATGTGGTTCTTTTGATTTGGAATTCTGTGTGATGTGCCTTCTATGGGAAAATCGGAACCACCTTGGAATCGTTAAGATCAAGTATTAGGAAACAAGATCATTCTGTTCGTTGAAACTCCTTAAGTGTGAATTTGTGCGAGTTTAATTTCTCATTCTTATGTTCGTAGTTGGTGCACCTTCGTTT
Organism: Artemisia annua; assembly: GCA_014162995.1. NCBI lineage: Eukaryota > Viridiplantae > Streptophyta > Magnoliopsida > Asterales > Asteraceae > Artemisia > Artemisia annua. The sequence goes on from LBNU01023912.1 coordinate 68,280, forward strand.
TGTTCTGCCACCTTACCTTTTGCATTTTCGAGGACGAATTTTTTTTTTTGAGGGGGAAATAGTTGTAAAACCCATAATTCTATACTATGTCAAATTACCAAAATGCCCATAATGCTTAAAAATTTGCAATAAAACACTTATATAAACACCAAATAAATCACAAACACTTATTAATTGGCAGCATATGACATATGATAATTTTTATATGAACATTATAATATTCTAAATGCCATAAAAATACTTGTCACATTTATTTTATTTCAATTGGGCCGAAATACATTTTATATGTATACTTTTATTTATTTAAAATGCATAAATTAAAGATAATGGCAAGATATAATTGGAAATGGTCCTCAAATCAGTTAATTGACCGAAATTTACTACCCACTTCTATCTATATACACGTTTTCTTCTAATTCCCATTTTACAAGTCAAAAAACCTAAAAATAACCACATACAAATCACACCAATGGCTCCATACCTTCTGGAGGCTCACGGTCATTTTTCATAGACGTGATCTGGGTTATAGGAGGCTAGAAAAATACTGGTTAAGGTGGTGAGTGCTCGGGTTTCAATCTCGATTTTGTTTGTTCTATTTTGTGGCTGAAAAAGGAGAAAATTCATTTCTGCTCATTCTTTTCGATCCAGCCTCTTTGGGTATTTTTCTATCATCCCTATTATCCTTTATAATCTGAATAAAATCATAAAATTTGTCCATGCATGTTAAACAAGTTATACAAATTTAAATAATATGAAAACAATAAAATCATGCTAAAAACCCAAATCAGCCAATGTGAATTTTTGGTGGCTAGATCTGATTTTTTTAGTATGTCACTACGTGTATATAACTTGTATAAAATGTGGTTACAATTATTTGAAGCTTATGGAAATTGTTTTGATTTATTTGTTGCCAATCTGATCAAAATATATGAATTAAATGGGGCATAAATACTAAAGTTAGGGTTTTGATATTTTATTTGACATAATGAATGTGTTTAAGGTTAAATTAATGATTGGTAATGATTAATATATTTTAGGGTTAGGGTTTGTTAATTAAATGTGATACCGATTGGATTTTAAAAAGTGTAGGGTATGTTTTGTAATTTTATAAACATCTTGGTTATTTTTGTAAGTTGTATTAGACCAGGGGTGAGTTATATAAAATATAATATGAGGGTGTTATATGTAAAATTCATGACTAAAAGGTTTAAGAGGTAATTTGTTAATAAATTAATCTGATTTGAAAATAATTAGAAAACTTAAGGGGCTAATCATGTAATTATGGATATTTCGGCCTAATTAATATTAAAGGGACTAAATTTGTAATTTTGTGATACTTGGTGGAATTATGTGGTTATTTGGTTAATTATGTGATTTATATGTTAATTAGATAATTAAAAGGGTTAAATTGTAAATATGGTAACTAGAAGGACTAAAAAAGTAAATATGGATATGTTGGACATATTTCGACCTAAAAATGTTAGAGGGGCTTTTTGTGACATGTTTGTAAAGTTATGTGGCTTATGTGTTAATTATGATAGTTAATGGTTTAATTATGGAATTTGGATAAATTAAGGGATTAAAATGGAAACTTTAGAAACTAAAGGGTGTGAAGTGTAATATTGGCATATTTGGTATTCTTGACTTATGTTTATGTGTTATAATGTGAATGTGATCAATTGTGAACCTTAACTTATGAAATTGACACTTTTAACCCTAAAACACATTCGGTAACCTAATGAAACCCTAATCTCAAAAAATGCCTATAAAATGAAATCCGTAATACGTGAGGCTATGAAACTTGATACTATGATAAAACTAACTTATAAGAATATGTTAATGTGAGAAAACTTACTAATTTTGGAAATCTGCTAATTATGGAAACCTGCTATTTATGGAAACCTTCTAAATAAGGAAACTTACCAAAAATAGAAAGTCTTCTAAATGCTTAAACTACTTAAAGTGGGAAGTTACTAAATACGGAAAGTTACCTAAAATAAATAGATGCTATATATGGAAAGCTGCTAAAAATGGAAAGATCACTAAAAGAGGTAACTTACGTAATTTGGACTCTTCTTGATTCGTATCCATTCTATTCTAGGTTCGATGAAGCGAGAGTGATCCGTCTCTCTTTGTTTGATTTGTGACCTTGCTTTTGCGTTTGGACTAAGGTACAAATATTCTGTACTCTTTCAGTAAGAGTGCACACCTCCTCTCCCTTGACTTTGTCTTTGATTTGTTATCGTATTATGATTCCGTTTGATCTTGTTTATGATCCTTCGTACTTGGCTCTATGATTGATGTGTTTCATCGGTAATTGCGATCCTATTGTTATTCGTTTGAACTCTTATGATCCATACGATAACCTTTGTGACCTTAACCTTTGAACCTTTGCGAGACTTGGATGCTCTTTGGGATATTGTAACGGGAGGTGAAACCCTTGTGAGACTCCGAATGTTCTTTTGGGATAATATAACGGGGGGTGAAATTTCTTTTCTTAATTATGATATGGAAACATTTAAAGGAGAAACGATTTTGTAACGACACTTTTAATATGACTTAAGATCACTTATCTATGGGATTTTATAAATTCATAAAGACCACTTTTAAAGAACCTTTTATGAAAACCTTTATTAAAGATCATTTTTATAAATGTCACCTTTTGGGGAAGATCTTTCTAAATGAACTTTTGTTATAAACCTTCTAAATGGGATTGTACTACGAACCTTTTAAATAAGTGAAGGGAACCTACTAAATTGATCTTTTGTTTTAAACTCTCATTATGACCCTTGTGATCATCAACTATGGGACTTTGGAATTTGGGATAATGAACCCTGTGGATTGGAACCTTGGGTGCATTGCAACCCCTCACATCTTGGGAGCTAGCTTCTCCAACTTGGGATACTTGACTTGTTTACTTGAACACTTGCTTGGCCTGGGGGTTAAATACTAAAAGCCTTGAACCTTTTTAATCCTTGTTATTTAACTTGTTAATTCTTGATATTGAAACCTGTTAATCCTTGATAATTAACTTGATAATCCTTGATACTTGACTTTCATACTTAACCTTGATAACCCTTGATTTTTCATTGACACCATATGTAACCTATCCTCTTGATCCTTGATTATTCATTATATCTTGATTGCTTGTTAGTTATTTCCTATCTGTTCACTGAGCTTTTTTTATGCTCAGCCGTGTTTCCTTTCTTTTCCATGTGGCAGGTTTAGTAGGAGGCTGGGTTTATGGATGAGAGATTTTATTTTGGACTTAGAAGACTTCATCCTGATTAGCTACTGGGCGGACTTAGAGATGACTAGAAGTAATTGATAATGGGCTTAGTATTTTGTATTTGGGCTTAGTTCATTAGTGTGGCCTTTTGTATTTTTGTATTTTGTTTAGTTTTCTTTTGTAACCTTTGTAAACTTTGTTTGGTAATGTATCTCCGTTTCGCTTGTGTTCTGATTTGACTCCATAATGTTACACTTTTGCCCTTCTCGGGTTGGGGTGTTACAACATCTCTTGAAAAAACAAATTTCTTTTGATCAAGATTAAACAATTTATATCCCTTTTTATCAAAAGCATATCCAACAAACACACATTTGTCAGATCTAGATCCAAATTTATCATATACATTCAAAACAGTTGAAAAACACAAGCAGCCAAAACATCTTAGATTAAGGAGACTAGGTTCAATATTATACACCATTTCATAAGGACTTTTTCCAGATAACACAGCAGTAGGTAACCTGTTAATTAAGTAAGTAGCAGTTAGAATAGACTCAGTCCACATGTTTAAAGGTAGCCCCCCCCTGAAACATGAGGGCTCTAGCAGTATTTAACAGGTGCCTATGTTTTCTTTCAGCTACACCATTCTGTTGGGGTGTATAAGGACAAGTTGTTTGATGCAAAATACCATTTGCCAATAAAAAACTTTCAAACTTTTTGTTTACAAACTCAGTTCCATTATCACTTCTAAAAACATTAATAGTTTTTTCAAACTGATTCTTGATCAAATTTTAAAAACTTACAAGATGATCATAAACTTCACTTTTATTTTTCATAAGAAACACCCAAACAGCCCTGATGTAATCGTCAACCACAGTAAGAAAGAACCTAAACCCTTCTCTACTAGTCACCTTATAAGGTCCCCAAACATCTAAATGAACAATTTCACCTAGATTTTTAACTTTATGATCGCTTAAAGGGAAAGGTTCTCTAGTCTGCTTAGCTTTATGACATACATCACATGGTCCAGACATAGTAGTTTTAAGATCTTTTATTTTATCTTTAAGTACAATAAGAACTTTGTCAGAAGAGTGTCCAAGTCTGTTATGCCAAATACAATTTGACATAACCAAGGTTATAAATAGCGTGAAGTGTGGCGTAGCGGCATAGCTAAGCCTCAAGTTTTAGCGTGAGGCGTTGCGTTATAGCGTTTTTAAGGCGTGATTTAAAGCGGCAAAACATATTTATAGAGTTGTCAATATTAGTTAGCTACTAGGCTTAAAATTGAGTTATGGAGCTACTAAGCCCGAATAAATACTTGTAAATAAGCTCAGTCCAATAAATCTTAAAAAAAAAAAAAAAAAAAAAAAAAAAACTAAAAATCTTCAAAAAAAGGCGCCACGCTTCGCGCTATAGCGCGCTATATCACGCTATATGACGCTTTATCACACGCTACGCCTTGAGACGACGCTTTGGCATGTTTCGTAACGTGGAGGCAACGCCTCGCGCTATGGCGACGCTATGGCGCCGCTATAGCGCGCTATTTAGAACCATGGACATAACAGAACTCTGAATGTTACTATTACTAACCCTCTTACCTTCATCAAGAAAGTAAAGACCTCATTTCTCACTACCAGTCCCCATCAGGTAATTTTGAGTTAAATCCTGAATTTTGCACATTTTGTCATTAAAACTCACAATCACATTATTATCCTTAGAAATTTTATGAACAGACAACAAACTGACATGATAACCAAGAACAACCAACACATCTTTAAGAATCAAGTTATTACTAAATTTATAACTTCCAATTTGTTTAACTTGTGCAACAGTCCCATTAGGATGTGCAACAGTAAGATTAAGATGAGAAACATCCATTATATCAAAAAGTATAGTTGCACAAAATGTGATGTGTTGACTAGCTCCTGAATCAATAATCCATCCAATATAAGTACTATATGTACTTATATTAGAATTGAAATTAAAGAATCTACTAGTAAGAAAACTGATGACACAATTAGAAGTAACACAAGTACCTGCAACACTAGCATGAGTCTTGCTAGCATCACCTGTACCACTCAATAAAGCCATTAATCTTTGATACTGATCACTAGTAAGAGTATGAGGAGTACTCCTACTAGTATCAGTCTTATTATCAGTCACATTATTAGCATTATTTTGATTCACATTGTTGCCTTTTTTAATAAAACCTGGTGGATATCCAACCTACTCAAAACACACATATGTTACAGTGTTTGCAAACAAGATTTGACACCCTGCCAAATCTTCTATTATTATTATTGCCATTTTTATTAGTGTTCCAATTATTGTTTTGGGCATTACCGTTATTTGGCCTAGCTGCAAAAGCAATAGACCCAGTTTTAACAAATTTAGAAGCCACTTGACTATTTCTATGAGAATCATCTCTAGACAAAGTGGCAAAAGCAGATTTTACATCTGGTAGAGGCTCAGTAGTGAGAATAAGACTTCTCACAGCACTGAAATTATCATCAAGTCCCATAAGAAATTGCATTAGCCTAAGAAGGTCTGAATGCTTTTTCAATTTGGGAGCAGTGTCACAAACACAAGAGGGCAAGTCAACAAGTGAGTCAAATTGCCTCCACAATGCATTAAACTCATGATAGTATTCAGATAGACTCATACCAGATTGAGTTAGAGTATATATCTTATGATGCAGGTTATAAATCACAGAACCATCTTGTTTATTATATGTTTCATTTAATTCATCCCAAACAGATTTAGCATTCACAGAAAACACTTGACCTTTATAAAGATCTTGTGAAATACAACCAAGAATCCAAGATAACACCACAGAGTTACACATATCCCACTGTGTCTGATAAAGAACATCAGTAGGATCTCTAACACATTTTCCATTTATAAAACCAAGTTTGTTTCTAGTATGCAAAGCCAACTGCACAGCAGCAGACCAGACCTTATAGTTCTCAGTACCTTCAAGTTTGAAGGTAAACAACTGAGCACCAATGTCTTGAGGGTGCAAATATAAAGGGTCATATATATCCAGTTTTAACTCACTACTACCACCAGCATCACCATGTTTATTTTCATCTTCACCAGCCATTTTAAAAAACCAAAGATAAACACAACAAGAACACAAGAAAACAAAAGCTTAAACTTCTTGAAAGAAGGGTCTCCAAAACACATTACTCAAACGATCGAACGACTTAATCTTATCAACCGCTCCCCGGCAGCGGCGCCAAAAACTGATGTAGCATTTCTAGCTGTGAAAGCAAGAACCACTAGGTATCGTTGTCCCAACGAGGGTTGAATATGGATCTCGTCACTCAAGACCGTGAGCTATGTGTGATGAATTGGTTTAAAAGAAGGTTTTGGTTTAGTCTATACTACAACGACAAATTAAAGTAAAGGAAAGCGGTAAAACGACATGAAATAAGAAAGCAAGTAAAGTTGCATGAATAAAATGACTAAAGAAAGCGGTAAATGAAAGCGATAAGTAAATAAAACGGTAAATTAAATTAAAAGACAATGTGTTTGCAAAGCGACGCGAATAAGTTTAACAAGCTTGAGGTAAAAGTTTGCAACGAGTTATTTTCCTTTCTCGAGATTAGTTGTTGATTAATCTTTTGAAAATATATTAAATCAAGACGAGTGAATTAAGCGTTCAAAGATTTCGTCTTCAAATAATTAACTCTCACGTCTAAGCAATCTTTCGATTACTTATCACAAACGAGATAAAACGCGCGGAATAGATAGTTTGTGGGGTTAATCGCCAACAAGCGACAATTTACTTCAAAATTGGTTATTTTGGCTGCGCCTATGCAGTGCAGTTGGGAGATATGGAGGCGATAATAGTTAAGAAAATCGCACAAGAATAAAGAAATGGGCACACGCTGATTAGCGAATTCAAAAAAGCGTGTGTATACCCCTACTTTCCCTTCAGGGAAGTCCGCTATGGATGCAGTCGCCACCGGAACTACCGGGTGCAATGCGAGCGGGATATAATAATCCGAAGTGAACTTACGGAGTTCGTCCTTAGACATATTGGATGTAAAGTCGGTCAATTGAAGAACCATGATTAGAATTTGATGGGTTCAAAAGCGCACGCGCTATTACCTTAGAGGTTGTTGATTTCTTGATTGCTGTTTGGAAGGTTTAACAATGGCGGCAATGACGATTTTTTTTTACTGTGATAGCCACAGTGAAATGGAGGCTCCACTTTATATAAGGTTACACATATTCATGGATAATTGACACATGTACCCCACTTGCTCTAATCGTGTGGCTGGGAGATCAAGAGGTGGGATACTTTTCACCCACTTTCCCACGATTTACGAGGAATATTTGGGACTTATTTAGACTAGATTCATCGTATAACTTTTAGGCGGGAAACACTTGACTCTTCCCCGCCACGCATCCTGAGATATTTTCGCTAAAATGGTTAGTCTAGCATCCGCGGTTTCACCTTGCGCATACTAGACTGGGGGGACATGATGACGTATAGTCCGTACTCGGGTCACGAGCCCGGTTAGTGGACGTTAATAATATCAAGCCCATCACGCGTGGGCTATCATGATAAAGGTTTGGGCTTACAAAGGCCCAAACTTTAATCTATTATATTCGGCCTTGATATGGGATCTCTTATTTATGGGATAAGGATCAATGGACCAAATAAGTCGGGATACGCCGAAGGGTATGGGACACGAAACCAACAAGGATTTTGTGTGTATATAAAGGGCATCTCGGCTCTCATCTACATCTCGGCTCTCATCAAGGTATCATCTAATAACCCTAACTCTTCACTAAAACCCTAAACCGATTACTTACTCTCACGCCGGAGGATAATCGTGGGAGACAATCCCACAATAAGCCTAACGGTGTTTTTTGTTCTCTTAGCGCGCAGGTCTCGGCATTAAGATCCAATTAATACGGGAACAGGAGTCCAAACAAGGAACGCCCAACTTTTGTATCAACATTAAGTAAAAGAACTATTTTTGAAAGGGAATACAGTTTCATAGAATTTAACATCTCTTGAAAAAACAAATTTCTTTTGATCAAGATTAAACAATTTATATCCCTTTTTATCAAAAGCATATCCAACAAACACACATTTGTCAGATCTAGATCCAAATTTATCAGATACATTCAAAGCAGTTGAAAAACACAAGCAGCCAAAACATCTTAGATTAAGGAGACTAGGTTCAATATTATACACAATTTCATAAGGACTTTTTCCAGATAACACAGCAGTAGGTAAGCTGTTAATTAAGTAAGTAGCAGTTAGAATAGACTCAGTCCACATGTTTAAAGGTAGCCCCCCCCCCTGAAAAGGACAAGTTGTTTGATGCAAAATACCTTTTGCCAATAAAAAACTTTCAAACTTTTTGTTTACATACTCAGTTCCATTATCACTTCTAAAAACTTTAATAGTTTTTTCAAACTGATTCTTGATCAAATTATAAAAACTTACAAGATGATCATAAACTTCACTTTTTATTTTTCATAAGAAACACCCAAACAGCCCTGGTGTAATCATCAACCACAGTAAGAAAGAACCTAAACCCTTCTCTACTGGTCACCTTATAAGGTCCCCAAACATCTAAATGAACAAGTTCACCTAGATTTTTAACTTTATGATCACTTAAAGGGAAAGGTTCTCTAGTCTGCTTAGCTTTATGACATATATCACATGGTCCAGACATAGTAGTTTTAAGATCTTTTATTTTATCTTTAAGTACAATAAGAACTTGGTCAGAAGGGTGTCCAAGTCTGTTATGCCAAATACAATTTGACATAACAGAACTCTGAATGTTACTATTACTAACCCTCTTACCTTCATCAAGAAAGTAAAGACCTCCTTTCTCACTACCAGTCCCCATTAGGTAATTTTGAGTTAAATCCTGAATTTTGCACATTTTGTCATTAAAACTCACAATCACATTATTATCCTTAGAAATTTTATGAACAGACAACAAACTGACATGATAACCAGGAACAACCAACACATCTTTAAGAATCAAGTTATTACCAAATTTATAACTTCCAATTTGTTTAACTTGTGCAACAGTCCCATTTGGTTGTGCAACAGTAAGATTAAGATGAGAAACATCCATTATATCAAAAAGTATAGTTGCACAAAATGTGATGTGTTGACTAGCTCCTGAATCAATAATCCATCCAATATAAGTACTATATGTACTTATATTAGAATGAAATTAAAGAATCTACTAGTAAGAAAACTGATGACACAATTAGAAGTAACACAAGTACCTGCAACAACTAGCATGAGTCTTGCTAGCATCACCTGTACCACTCAATAAAGCCATTAATCTTTGATACTGATCACTAGTAAGAGTATGAGGAGTACTCCTACTAGTATCANTGAAATTAAAGAATCTACTAGTAAGAAAACTGATGACACAATTAGAAGTAACACAAGTACCTGCAACAACTAGCATGAGTCTTGCTAGCATCACCTGTACCACTCAATAAAGCCATTAATCTTTGATACTGATCACTAGTAAGAGTATGAGGAGTACTCCTACTAGTATCAGTCTTATTATCAGTCACATTATTAGCATTATTTTGATTCACATTGTTACCTTTTTTAATAAAACCAGGTGGATATCCAACCAACTCAAAACACCTATCAATAGTATGACCATTCATGTTACAGTGTTTGCAAACAAGATTTGACACCCTGCCAAATCTTCTATTATTATTATTGCCATTTTATTAGTGTTCCAATTATTGTTTTGGGCATTACCATTATTTGGCCTAGCTGCAAAAGCAACAAACCCAGTTTTAACAGATTTAGAAGCCACTTGACTATTTCTGTGAGAATCATCTCTGGACAAAGTGGCAAAAGATTTTACATCTGGTAGAGGCTCAGTAGTGAGAATAAGACTTCTCACAGCACTGAAACTATCATCAAGTCCCATAAGAAATTGCATTAGCCTAAGAAGGTCTGAATGCTTTTTCAATTTGGGAGCACTGTCACAAACACAAGAGGGCAAGTCAACAAGTGAGTCAAATTGCCTCCATAATGCATTAAACTCATGATAGTATTCAGATAGACTCATACCAGATTGAGTTAGAGTATATATCCTATGATGCAGGTTATAAATCACACAACCATCTTGTTTATTATATGTTTCATTTAATTCATCCCAAACAGATTTAGCATTCACAGAAAACACTTGACCTTTATAAAGATCTTGTGAAATACAACCAAGAATCCAAGATAACACCACAGAGTTAAACCTATCCCACTGTGTCTGATAAAGAACATCAGTAGGATCTCTAACACATTTTCCATTTATAAAACCAAGTTTGTTTCTAGTATGTAAAGCCAACTGCACAGCAGCAGACCAGACCTTATAGTTCTCAGTACCTTCAAGTTTGAAGGTAATCAACTGAGCACCAATGTCTTGAGGGTGCAAATATAAAGGGTCATATATATCCAGTTTTAACTCACTACTACCACCATCATCACCATGTTTACATTCATCTTCACCAGCCATTTTAAAAAACCAAAGATAAACACAACAAGAACACAAGAACAATCAAGAAACAGACAAAGACAAACAAGCCAAAACAAAGAAACAAACAGCAACACCTTATATCTCCTCAACCACAAATAACCACCAATAATCTCAACTCCACAATCCCTTGATCTATACTTCACCACATGCAATCCTAAAAACCTAGAAAAATCAACCTAAAGAGGGTGTGAGATGTATTACAGTGCACGCAAGCTTCCAAATAACACCACGGATCAAGAAGATCCTCAACCAACAAGTAACACAGCGGAAAAACACCTGAAAAATACAGACTTAAAATTAGTAAACAACCAATATAGACAAATTATCCTGACAATTGAAACCCTAAAAGTAATTTTTAGGGTTTTTGATTTTAATTTCAAGATTCTTGAAATTAAAGTCAAATAAGCCAGATTAATAACAAACAATTTAGAAAATAACCTGAATTAGGGTTTGATACAGTAAACCCTAATTTTTATAATTTGACACAAAATCAAATTAACACTACTCCGAGAGTCTAATAGACTCCAAGAACACTAGATCAAGTCTTAAAAGACTCAAGAACCACCAGGATCAGAAAACCCGCAAAAATTAAAAACCCTAATTTTTTAGAAAAACCGATTAACACTCAGATCTACAAGATCTGATATCAAGAACACTGTAATTACCCTCAAAACACCAAGATCTAAACATATAGATCAAAACCCCCAAATTTAAGAGAAACCCTAATTTTCAAAATCTTTAAAAACGTTTAATTCGCTTCGGTATAGAGCCAACCTGGCTCTGATACCATGTAGAAATTTATAAACCAAAGCAGATATACCACAAATTAGTTAGAATGAACCCATCCAACCTCCCCTTGGCTCACTCTTTTTATTAATAACAATGGCTAAAGAATAGCACTTACTTTTACAATACAGAAAAGAGATTAAACTATTACACAAATTAGGGTTTCTCTTCAACTCAGGGAACGAGAGAAGAGATATACAAAACACACAGATGAAAACAAAGAGATAATAAAAAAATGTGAGAGAATAACACATTATATACTTTCTATAATTATCAGCCCATAAAGTCTTCTGTATTTGCAACTTTAGTCCCTAAAGATATGGGCGGGAACACTTTGAGCTTAATCTTCTTAATAATGATTCCAAGAACTATGTGTTTGACAAGCTAAAGTTATACTCTTCAACAAAACGGTTCTCAAAAGGAAGAAAACTTATCATGTTCTCACAAAAAGAAATTAAAAAGCAAGAAAACGTTTCTACAACTTGTTGGACCAATTCAGTGCCCAATGAGCTCTTGTATAGGATTTGAAGTATAAAACAAGTCTCTGAATGTAAGAAAGCATTCAAGGAGTCATATTTAAGAAGTTCTTCAGAGTTTGAAAGAAAGACTTATCACAACCTGAGGCGGACCTCAAAGAGTGAAGACAAAAAACAAGATCAAGATGATTGAGTCAGTGAGTGATGAAAATAACTTAATGACTCCCTGAATAAAAAGTTATCGAAAGTTTGTTCATAGAGTTATGTTCTTGGGAAGATAAGTGTAAAGTAGTTATCAACAGTCAGGAAGCACTATAGTTGGTAAAACGGTACAAACAGTTGTCAATAGGGCTGTAAACGAACCAGACGAACATGAACGGAGCCTTGTTCATATTCGTTCATTTAATTTTAACCAGATAAATAAACGGACACGGACGCTTAAACGGACGAATTTTCTTGTTCATGTTCGTTTATTAAGAAAATGAGTTGTTCATGTTCGTTTATGTTCGTTAATTAAGACATTAAACGAATGTTAAACAAACATAAACGATCGAACATAAATGAAAATAGACAAACAAACATAAATATTATCGAATTATGCACAATATATTGTTCTATAAGTTTTGTTTTGTTTAAACAAACCAATTTTAAAATTATACAATTAAAAGATATGATATACGAACATAAATAAATAAATGAACATAAATGAAAGTTAACAAACGCATAATCAGAAGTTCACGAACATAAATGAACGGACGCGTTTTGTTCATGTTCGTTCATTTAACTAAAAGAACTTAAAATATTGTTCATGTTTGTTCATTTAATAAATAAACGAACATAAACGAACTTTTTACCCAACGGTTCATGAAATGTTCACTGAACGTTTAGTTCGTTTACAGCCCTAGTTGTCAACATTGTTTCTTAAAGTATGTTTGGTAACATATTAAGAATAGAAGCAAAAGTATAAAATTTACTTTTGTATATCAAATGTTGACACGCACTTTTACCCCACGGGTATTCATATTGCCTTTACCTATAAATAAAATGTTGTAAAGTAAGAATATGCATCTCTTGTATTAAAAGTTTTTTAATACTTTTATGAGCTCATAATTCCTCCAAAATCGAATTAAATCTAAGATCTAGAATCTATTTAAGCATAGGTTTTACTCAAACACTAACTTTGGTTTGTATTTGATTATAATGAGGAGATCACCAAACATACATTGTCATTCAATATCGTTTGTTATTCTGCAAACAAACGAGTATAATTCTTTTATATATATATATATCAATAAATAGTTAAACGTTATAAATTAATTTATTATGTTATCATATATAAATTGTTTAAGTGTAAACTAATCTTAGTAGACATATTACTTGGTTGTTAAACTTCTTAATAGTTAATAACTAAGTTAACTGGAACAACACGACTAAACACACTCATAATTTTTTTAATTTTGGTATATTTCAATCGAATAAGGTAAAAAATAAATAAATAAGTAAATAAAAATAATAATAATAAATAATTAATTACATAGCGTAATGATTGCATATTCTTAAACAGTGTATATTAACATTTTCATTACCCATGATCTACTAGACCGGGCGTAATGGTGGTTCCTCACCACCCGTGGAGCACCACCACCGCGCTATCACCACGTGTGGTGATACCATTTTTGGTGTGGTTTTCACATAACGAAAAGCATCATTTTTTTGTTAGTGAGTGTAGGTGGGGTATGTTTGTATTTAGTAAAGTAGTTTTATGTATTTGGTTATGTGGCCATTGTTAGTGAATAAGGCCTATAGGCCCGGCCTACTTGTTTAGGCCTATTTACTAGTTAGGGTTAGGTTCGTTTCTTTTCTATTTAATGTCTTGTAATATCAGTTGTTTAGTTGAATCTGATTAGTACAGTTTTTCAGTATTCCCTCTTTGATTGACGATTTGCCGGTTCACTTGAAAAGTTTGCTTTGTATTAAATCAGCATTATTGTTGAGTCACTTGGTAAATTTTCATGGACTTTGCAATTAAGTATGAAGTACAATAGATATTTAATTAGTAATAGTGGATCGGTTGATGGATTTAGTATATGTGAGATCTTTGAATATTTGTTCCGTTCGCAATATTGTTACGATCAGTTTGGTTTTGATATTTGTTTGAATAATCGTTTTCATCCTAATCAGTGGGATCATGAATATGGAATTTAATAATGAATATGGAGAAAGAATGAGTGGGACTGTGAGATTGATATTGAATAATAATATATGAACATGAAGAATTGTTATATGAATTAGCAATAAGAGTTCGGTTGGTTTGTTTGCTTTAAGTCGGGTGGGAGAAAAAAAATCACTAGAATTTTTATGTTTTGGGATTAAGTATCGATCTAGCATATTAGGTTTCAATTTGTTTGAGGTTTGATGGTTTCGTTCGTCGTGGTATTGGTATTTGCATCAGGATATATCGGGATACCGTAATTAATATTGGAATTAATATCGCTTTTAGATTATGAATCGGAAATTGGTTTGGTGTTGGTGTTGGTATTGGTATTGGTTTCGCGATTTGAAGAATTAGAGGATTGGTTTGGTTATACGTGGTTTTGCATTTGTGTTGGTGGTGGTGATTTAATAGTCTTAGCTAATCCGACTAAGTCCTGAGTAGTTATGTGTTGCATCTCGACTACAACTTGTTTGAATATGTCTGATTTCACGTGGTTCTGCATTTGATTCCACCTGGTTTTATCTGCATCTGTCTGAATCTATATTTGTCTGATTGCACACGTGGTTCTGCATCTGGTTCCGCCTGGTTTTGTCTGAATCTGAGTATGTCTGAATCTGAATCTGTTTGTTTGAATCTGCTCTTCGTCTACCTCTGTTCGGATCTCCCTGCCGCTGAATCTGTATTTGTCTCTGCTCTTCGTCTACCTCTGTTCGGAGCTCTCTGCCGCTGAATATGTATTTGTCTGTTGTTGTCGCCTGGATCTGCTATCTGCATCTGTCCGTCTGATTTGAAGTTTTCTTGTCAAACTCAATATAGCATTGTAAGTTTGAGGGAGGATGTTAGTGAATAAGGCCTATAGGCCCGGCCTACTTGTTTAGGCCCGTTTACTAGTTAGGGTTAGGTTCGTTTCTTTTCTATTTAATGTCTTGTAATGTCAATTGTTTAGTTGAATCTGATTAGTACAATTTTTCAGTATTCCCTCTTTGATTTCTACAGCCATCACTATGTATGGTTGTTAGGTGATGGGTTAAGTGATATGCTAAAAAGATGATGTAGAGGTGGTGGCTAAAGTGACTATTACACCCAGCCTTAGTTGCTAGTATCATAGCTGTTAAGATCTCGATCTAGCTCTTAAGATCTTCCGATCTTACGATCCCGTTAAGAAAAAACGAGTCGATCCTTCGTAGGATCTTAAAAAGCATACGATCTTAAGTATGATCTCGATCTTACCATAGAATCGTAAGATCTCGATCCGATTCGATCCCACTTCCCTTAATTTAACTAAGTTATAAACTATAAATGAATGAATTTTGTTAAATTAAAACAATATAGCAAGCGTTGATTACTGTAAATGTCTAATAAGAGTAAGATATATAGATTTTTTGATTAAAAGGTTTAGCGTCCTTAATTACCGATTAGATATTTTTGTATTTGAAAGCGTTACGCGTCGCATTCTCATATTACTATAACTTTCAGAACTTTTTCTTCTTCTCTAATTTGTTATACAATCATCTTTGAATACGAATTACTATAAAAATAAGATTTTTAGACATTTAAGTAGGATCGTAGGATCTCGATCCGATCATACGATCTCGATCTTGCAAAGACAAAAACGATCTCACGTGGGATCGCGATCTTGACAGCCTTGGCTAGTATCATATGTNTTTTTTAAAGTTGAGCTTTATTTTAATTTGTTGTTTCACCAAAAGATTAGCAAATATAGGGTAGAGAAAAAAATAGTTTAAATTGTATCAATCACATATGATTTGTAGATCCCTTGGAATTTGGTTTTGTTTTTTGCCTCAAAATAGAAAATATAAAGCCGAAAGTAGCCTGGTCAAATCCAATTATGATCACCACATCATAGTACCACAAAGCCCATTAACATCACGATATTGCAATCTAATCCTTGATTAAAGAGTTAATTACATAAATCGTCTTTGTGATTGACATACAGTTGCATCGACCAATCCTTTGACTAAACAAGGGTCTGTTTCGGTCGTTATATAAAGATTACATGACACCAATGGTGCTTGAATACTTATAATATCATAAAGTAAAGGAAAAAAGATGCAAAAGCATAACATGACATGTGCGTATGAATAATCTCACATATGATTGTATTCGTATAATTTATAGTTTTCTTCTAAAACTAATCATTGTATCTGATCTAATCAATAAAATACAAAAAGGACACTAGATTGTGCACTTGAGAGGTTTTGCGTAATTTTTCATATATATTATCTATACGATGTATGATGATTATATGTTTAGGTTTTGTATTCTTTATGATTTTAAAATGAGAGTGAGGTCAGATACCCCACAAACAACAAATATCTAAAGAACAAAGCAGTGAATCGTAGCTATAGCTGGCAAATTGGGTACCTGTTAATACCTGTTAAGGGAAAAAATGTACTATGCAATTTTTTTATTTTTTAAAATAATTGTTTTTAGTTTTCTAGGGTTCAATATTTAACTTATTTGATACATAAAACGTATAACTGTCATACTCAAACCACCAAAGCCAAGTGTTAAACGAGTCGTTTTCATGTTTGAAACTTATGTTATTCGCGCGCTCCGAACCTGTTAAGACACGATTTGCCAGCTCCCTTGTAACACCCCCAAAAATCGTACAGCGGAAGACTTACAAGCTTTTGTGGTGTTACGGGGATTGGTACCATCACAAGTATAGATAACGAGATCATAGATAGAAAATAAAAGTAAACCAAATCAACAAAGTTAAAGTTTACATTCCTTCCAAGATCTTAGGGTTCATAGGCCCAAATAGATAGCATAAAAGATAGGTCCAAATTTATTATCAGAGTGCATATCGATTTCCCTCAAACCAGCCCAAGTCCAAAGCAAGCTTCACCAAAGTCCAAGCAAAAAGCATTCATCAATTACCTGAGAAAAACATGCTTAAAAGTCAGCTTTAGCGAACATAAATAAATAAATGCACATAAATGAAAGTTAACAAACGCATAATCAGAAGTTCATGAACATAAAGGAACGGACGCGTTTTGTTCATGTTCGTTCATTTAACTAAAAGAACTTAAAATATTGTTCATGTTTGTTCATTTAATAAATAAACGAACATAAACGAACTTTTTACCCAACGGTTCATGAAATGTTCACTGAACGTTTAGTTCGTTTACAGCCCTAGTTGTCAACATTGTTTCTTAAAGTATGTTTGGTAACATATTAGGAATAGAAGCAAAAGTATAAAATTTACTTTTGTATATCAAATGTTGACACGCACTTTTACCCCACGGGTATTCATATTGCCTTTACCTATAAATAAAATGTTGTAAAGTAAGAATATGCATCTCTTGTATTAAAAGTTTTTTAATACTTTTATGAGCTCATAATTCCTCCAAAATAGAATTAAATCTAAGATCTAGAATCTATTTAAGCATAGGTTTTACTCAAACACTAACTTTGGTTTGTATTTGATTATAATGAGGAGATCACCAAACATACATTGTCATTCAATATCGTTTGTTATTCTGCAAACAAACGAGTATAATTCTTTTATATATATCAATAAATAGTTAAACGTTATAAATTAATTTATTATGTTATCATATATAAATTGTTAAGTGTAAACTAATCTTAGTAGACATATTACTTTGTTGTTAAACTTCTTAATAGTTAATAACTAAGTTAACTGGAACAACACGACTAAACACACTCATAATTTTTTTAATTTTGGTATATTTCAATCGAATAAGGTAAAAAAATAAAATAAATAAATAAATAAAAATAATAATAATAAATAATTAATTACATAGCGTAATGATTGCATATTCTTAAACAGTGTATATTAACAGTTTCATTACCCATGATCTACTAGACCGGGTGTAATGGTGGTTGCTCACCACCCGTGGAGCACCACCACTGCGCTATCACCATGTGTGGTGATACCATTTTTGGTGTGGTTTTCACATAACGAAAAGCATCATTTTTTTTGTTAGTGAGTGTACGTGGGGTATGTTTGTATTTAGTAAAGTATTTTTATGTATTTGGTTATGTGGCCATTGTTAGTGAATAAGGCGTATAGGCCCGACCTACTTGTTTAGGCCTATTTACTAGTTAGGGTTAGGTTCGTTTCTTTTCTATTTAATGTCTTGTAATATCAGTTGTTTAGTTGAATCTGATTAGTACAGTTTTTTAGTATTCCCTCTTTGATTGACGATTTGCCGGTTCACTTGAAAAGTTTGCTTTGTATTAAATCCGCATTATTGTTGAGTCACTTGGTAAATTTTCATGGACTTTGGGAAGTATAATAGATATTTAATTAGTAATAGTGGATCGGTTGATGGATTTAGTATATGTGAGATCTTTGAATATTTGTTCCGTTCGCAATATTGTTACGATCAGTTGGGTTTTGATATTTGTTTGAATAATCGTTTTCATCCTAATCAGTGGGATCATGAATATGGAATTTAATAATGAATATGGAGAAAGAATGAGTGGGACTGTGAGATTGATATTGAATAATAATATATGAACATGAAGAATTGTTATATGAATTAGCAATAAGAGTTCGGTTGGTTTTTAAGTCAGGTGGGAGAAAAAAAAATCACTAGAATTTTTATGTTTTGGAATTAAGTATCGATCTAGCATATTAGGTTTCAATTTGTTTAAGGTTTGATGGTTTCGTTCGTCGTGGTATTGGTATTTGCATCAGGATATATCGGGATACCGTAATTGATATTGGAATTAATATCGCTTTTAGATTATGAATCGGAAATTGGTTTGGTGTTGGTGTTGGTATTGGTATTGGTTTCGCGATTTGAAGAATTAGAGGATTGGTTTGGTTATACGTGGTTTTGCATTTGTGTTGGTGGTGGTGATTTAATAGTCTTAGCTAATCCGACTAAGTCCTGAGTAGTTATGTGTTGCATCTCGACTACAACTTGTTTTGGATCTGAATATGTCTGATTTCACGTGGTTCTGCATTTGATTCCACCTGGTTTTATCTGCATCTGTCTGAATCTATATCTGTCTGATTGCACACGTGGTTCTGCATCTGGTTCCGCCTGGTTTTGTCTGAATCTGAATATGTCTGAATCTGAATCTGTTTGTTTGAATCTGCTCTTCGTCTACCTCTGTTCGGATCTCCCTGCCGCTGAATCTGTATTTGTCTCTGCTCTTCGTCTACCTCTGTTCGGAGCTCTCTGCCGCTGAATATGTATTTGTCTGTTGCTGTCGCCTGGATCTGCTATCTGCATCTGTCCGTCTGATTTGAAGTTTTATTGTCAAACTCAATATAGCATTGTAAGTTTGAGGGAGGATGTTAGTGAATAAGGCCTATAGGCCCGGCCTACTTGTTTAGGCCCGTTTACTAGTTAGGGTTAGGTTCGTTTCTTTTCTATTTAATGTCTTGTAATGTCAATTGTTTAGTTGAATCTGATTAGTATAGTTTTTTAGTATTCCCTCTTTGATTTCTACAACCATCACTACGTATGGTTGTTAGGTGATGGGTTAAGTGTAATGCTAAAAAGATGATGTAGAGGTGGTGGCTAAAGTGACTATTACACCCAGCCTTAGTTGCTAGTATCATATGTTTTGGCTTCACCTCTTGGGCTTGTTCTTTTAAAGTTTTGCTTGTTTTCTTTATTTTATTTTTTTTTATTTTATTTTTTTTTTTAAGTTGAGTTTTATTTGAATTTGTTGTTTCACAAAAAGATTAGC
>LBNU01023912.1:90723-147030 GCA_014162995.1 Artemisia annua
AAAAAAAAAAAAAAAAAAAAAAAAAAAAAAAAAAAAAAAAAAAAAAAAAAAAAAAAAAAAAAAAAAAAAAAAAAAAAAAAAAAAAAAAAAACAGTTTTTCATGTAAACAGGTTCTCAACTCATGTATCTGAAAACTATAGGTCGCAAACGTAGTTCGAAGTAGATCCTTGACGAAAGTAGTAACTATACACTAACCATACGTATGGTGTCCCTAAAAATTGCAGTTTCGATATAAATCATAGGCAGAATTACTTATGGTGTTGTGATAAACTAACCGTTAGTTAGTTTGTAACTAATTTACAAAAAAGTCGCAATATATTTTGTTGTCGAATATCTTTTTTTTAACGTTGTTGTCGAATATTTGCTATCCTTTCATATGTCTTTAGCATCTTTGCTAGTTGAGAATTTTGCCGTTGAAAAAACAAGTACATAAATCGCATAGGATGGTGCAGTGAAAAAGGGCTTTATAGGCTTATAGCTACCATTACTAAAACCGTTCAAAAAAAATAATAATAAATAAAAACAAAAAACAAACAAACTACCATTACTAAAATGCGAAGATAAAGTTAAATTTCTGCTAGATGCAAATAATCTTAAAACGGCCACACTAACCTTCTAAAAAGAGGGGCTTTACCGGAATTGATTCCGTGTGACGATGGATTCAATCTCTGTATATTAATCAGCCAAAAAGTCAAAAACCATAACACGAGAGCTTTGGATGTGCATATACATATCATGAAATGAGTGTATATTCCGCGGTAATCCGACTTAAAACTATTATTTGAAGTGCTTACGAGTATTACTATAAAATTTCCTAGAACGGTAATTTTTGGATCACTTTACGACTACACCAAAACCCTCATATTTAAGGAAGAAAAAGAAATAAAATGAAAAGGAAACATAAGAAGTTGTGTTCTCGAGCAGCACTTAAGAAGGAAAAGAAAAGGAAATTGAATGAAAATTAGTGTGATTTTGTTGATTATTAAAGTAAAGTGTTTCCCTCCCAATTTTGGGAGAAAAGTCTTTACTTTATATTTCTTTACTTTTCTTTAATAACAAAGAAAAGTCTTTACTTTATATTTCTTTACTTTTCTTTAATAACAAAACTCACTGGCATTACCAACAAGTTACCAAATGCACATTCAGCTATACAAAATCAGTTCTACAGCTGAAAAACAAGACATAAATCCTTTAACACATGTTTTTATCACTAAAGAAAATTACATAAAAGTTCTACAATTTCTAACCCTGTTATATGGTTCAACTGATGGATATGCAAATTCATCATATGAAAAATTCGAATTAATAAGCATATCACATCACATCACATGATATCATATCATAACATAATACAAACAACATATCTTGAGCAAATTCTACACTTCAATAGGTTCCGGCAAAGTCTCGGATGGTGGAGCTCCACTTCCACCATTAAGAACAGTCACGTTCCCGTCAGCATCAACATCAACAATTACCGAATCACCCTCCTTAATCTCCCGTGCAAGCATCTTTTCCGCCATGCTATCTTCTAGCAGCCTCATGATGGCTCTTCTTAACGGTCTTGCACCATAGCTCGGGTTATAACCTTCATCAACCACCCGATCCCTAAACCTTTCGGTCACTTGAAGCTCAATTTCTTTACCCTTTAGCCGCTCAAAAACTTCCTTCAACATAATATCGGCGATCTCTTTGACTTCCAATTTGGTCAACTGTCTGAAGACAATCATTTCATCTAATCTGTTCAAGAACTCGGGTCTGAAATATTGTTTTAATTCTTCGGTCACCAAGCTTTTGATTCTGTTGTAACTGCTGTCTTTCTCGTCGTAGTCAAGGTCGAACCCGATTCTTCGACCACCTTTTTCAATAACACTGCTACCAACATTTGATGTCATGATTAGAAGAGTGTTTTTGAAGTCAACGGTTCGTCCTTTACTGTCAGTCAATCTTCCATCTTCAAGAATTTGAAGCATCATATTGAAGACATCTGGGTGAGCTTTTTCAATTTCGTCGAAGAGCACAACGGTATAGGGTCGGCGACGGACCGCTTCGGTTAACTGACCCCCTTCGGTGTAACCGACGTAACCCGGTGGTGAACCGATGAGTTTCGAGACAGTGTGGCGCTCCATGAACTCACTCATATCGAGACGGATCATGGCTTCTTCTGACCCAAAGTAGTATGCAGCTAGTGATTTAGCGAGTTCAGACTTCCCGACACCAGTGGGTCCGGAAAAGATGAAGCTGGCAATGGGACGGTTGGGGTTTTTAAGACCGACACGGGCACGACGGATGGCTCGGCTAATGGCTATGACTGCTTCATCTTGACCGATGATTCGAGTGTGAAGGGTCTCTTCCATTTTAAGGAGACGATCGGATTCGTCGGTTGAGACTTTGTCAACGGGTATTCCAGTCCATGAAGCGACGATGTGCTGAATGTCGACTTCTGTTACAGTTGGACCCTCTTCCCCTGCTTCGGTTTCTGCCTTGCTCATCTCTTTGTTTTTATCAATGAGAGCTGATATCTGAGTCTTAAGATCCATCTCTCTGTCCCGCAACTCCCCGGCCTGTATACAATATTGAATTGAACTTTAAAATTGTTATTTATTACCAAAATTAATTAATTGTCATGTCAAAAATATTAATGGTTACGACAGCGGAGTTATGAGCCAACAGTGGTTACAAAGAGAAGGAATACATAAAGTCTCGGCGGTCAACCAATGCCCATTTTGACCCCAAGTTTATTGGTGTTTTTTCAGTTTAAACCCATTTTGGGCCTGTTTGAATGCTATGGTTCGCCAAACAAAACCCACATGTTAAACAAAAAGGCCCAAATTGCCCATTCTAATCAGCAACAACAGCAGAACAAGTAGTAGAAGCATATACCTTCTCAAAATCTTGGCCCCGAACTGCTTCATTCTTCTCTTTAGTTATCTGTCTAAGCTCTTTTTCGAGCTCTCTGGCTTCCTCTGGGAGCTGCATACCATAGATTATTAATGTTTGACTACAAAAGACTATAAGCAGAAAATTGATTAAAAACAAATACACCTACTTGTGCATGACGGAGTCTAACACGAGAACCAGCTTCATCAACCAAATCAATAGCTTTGTCAGGAAGAAATCGGTCACTGTAAGAAAAAAACACAGCTGTCAGATTAGATAATCAATACGTAAACAACAAAAATAAGCTTAAAACGGATGTTAGTCGCCCAAAGACTATTATAAGTGCATACAATATCCTAAGTCGTTTATTTAAAGATCTAAACCTTTTCTTGTACCAACTCTTTGGGTGATCGAATAAAACCTATTTGCTTTCAGTAGTAAGGTTAAGTCTTGTCTCATTTTGACCCGCCCATCTTGCCCCCCATATGACTAATGATGTTTCACAATATTACAAGGTACAAGGGAGTTATACATGAGTATTAACTAGATCTATGAACCTGATGTATTGGTATGATAATTGTGCTGCAGCGACTAATGCATCGTCAGTGTAACGAAGCTTATGGTGAATTTCATATCGCTCACGGAGCCCCTTCAAGATCTGAATTGTCTCATCAACTGTTGGCTCAGGTACCTTCACAGGCTGAAATCGTCTCTCTAGTGCCGGGTCCTTCTCAATATGTTTCCGGTACTCGTCAAGTGTTGTTGCACCAATACACTGTACCAAATACATAAATAAATATCCATAAACAGAAAAGGAGGGAACTGCACAGGTATACAAGCACATGGTGCCCCAAGATAAACGCAATCTAATTTGGCATAGCTTATGACTTACCTGCAATTCACCTCTTGCAAGAGCTGGTTTCAAGATGTTAGCAGCATCAATAGCCCCCTCAGCTGCCCCAGCTCCAATTAGTGTGTGGACTTCATCAATAAACAGAATAATCTCATCACTTTGTTTAATTTCCTCCATCAATTTCTTTAATCTCTCCTCAAACTCTCCACGATACTTTGTGCCAGCCACAAGAAGACCCATATCTAGAGTTATCACCTGATTATGCAAAAATAATAGCATAAATCTTATCTGGAATACTAACATTACATAAAAAAGATAGCATATATATTGGAGCAGCTTATAACGAATCCAGGATGAAGGTGAACTCATTCAAGACAGACATTTTAATCCTAAAAATAGTTTTAAGTATCATAATACTCTTATTACTCCCAAAAGTTAGTCATTAAATCACATACGGTTTTTTGCAGTTGCAACTTTCACAGATAAATCAGCAGTTAATGTTATCCTTTCAAGCTACATAGCACATCACATACTAGCTCGGGACCAAATTCTATACTTTTAAATTTATGAACGGTAAAAACAATAAACTACTACCCACCTTCTTTCCCTCTAACGTTTCTGGAACATCACCACTTGCAATTCTTTGGGCAAGGCCTTCTGCAATAGCTGTCTTCCCAACACCAGGTTCTCCAATCAGGCACGGGTTGTTCTTTGTACGGCGACCAAGAATCTGAGTGACTCTTTCAATTTGTGGTTGCCTTCCGACAACAGGATCCAGCTTACCCTAGAAGACAAAACGAAAACTAATTGTAAATAAAGTTGCATAAAGAGTAAAAAATACTTGTGTAACTTGTGATAAGAACATACCTCCTCTGCAAGCTTTGTCAAGTTGGTGCCGTATTCCTCAAGTGTTGGCATCTTGTTGGTTGAGCTTCCACCACCGACTCCAGCACCCACAGCTTCTGCACTCTCACCAACCATTCTAATAACCTGTTCAAACAATTGAAAAACTTATTCAAAACGAAATGCAGTAATGATTTTTACTACTGAACCAAAGGTAGATACTAGATGTGACAGACTTCCACCTACTAACCCATGAATGGGTCTTAAGCAGGTCGGATAGAAAAATATATCTTAAGCAGGTTACGTATTATCTTAAGCGGGTCAGATACAAAAATATAGCTAAGACGAAAATCACCCAAGGTACTATTTTACCTGTTTTAATCAGTTACACAACCCGCCCATTTTAGTATTTTTACAATATCCCGTGGAGATACAACCACAGACCCTATAAAGTACATAACCTTAGAACTTACCTGTGTACGAATGTTATTTGGATCTGCACCTAGATTCTCAAGAACACGAGCTGCAACACCTTCACCCTCACGAAGCAAACCAAGAAGCAAGTGCTCCGATCCAATATAATTATGACCTAAAACATATGGACAGAAGTGTTAAACAAGTGATCACTGAACTATTACATTCTGAATTAATATTCCCCTTGCACATCAAACGATAAAATTATTTTGAGGAAGACAAGGAAAGAGAGGTTACCAAGTTGACGTGCCTCCTCTAGTGACAGTTCTAAAACACGCTTTGCACGAGGTGTAAATGGGATCTCTACAGCAACAAATCCACTACCCCTACCAATAATCTTCTCAACCTCCACACGTGCATCTTTCAAATTAATTCCCATCGACTTTAACACCTTCGCTGCAATTCCAGTACCCTCACCAACAAGACCCAACAATATCTGCTCGGTACCCACAAAGTTATGACCAAGCCGTCTTGCCTCTTCTTGTGCGAGCATAATAACTTTAATTGCTTTCTCCGTGAAGCGTTCAAACATTGCTTTTGGCACTATTCGAGAAGGCTTTGGTCTGCGGACAGATGTGGCAGCTGCAACCTTTGATTGGAAATCCGGGCCGCGTTTTACCAGGTTGTCTAAAGCATTGGTCCCACGTAAACCAGAGAATGATCTCACTGTCATTGCGGGAGTTTGTAAGCTATACATCATCTTCACCTGACCTTTTGTTCTACCGGATCTTTTTGAACGGACTTTGTTTTCCCCAGAAACCGTTGAAGGAAAGCTGGTCGACTGAACCAGAGCCCCCGCCATGATTACAATCAAACGATCTGCAAATAACAGATTTCCAACGACATCATCAGCTGTAGCTAAGTGATGATTTACAAGACAGCCTAACTATATCATGAATCTAACATTATCTGACAGATGCAACAAGAGCAAAGTTGTAATATTTCCGTTAACAATTATTCATAAGTGCATTGATGTCGAGGAGAAAGCATACAAATGTATGTCATAAGCAGTTACACGGATGAGTCCATTACATCCTCATTACAAACATAATAGCAAAACTTTGCGTAACAATTCCAAAGATCAAAAAGGTAAAAATGAGTTCATCATAAGTCTCAAAATGAGCGAAAGGAGTAGAAGGTACTAAAAACATTCGAAATATCTGTATTTTGATTCTCTATTTGTTTTCCTAGAAGAATTGAAGGCTCCTTCCCTGTTGAGGTCATATATCCAAAGAAGCACGAAGTATCTAGACATAGTGAATTAGTGATGTTAGCTCTATTATCTTCAAACTTTGGGCATAAACTTTTCTTGCTACCATTTTAGTGTCGCACAGAAATGAAAGAAACTGCATATCAGTCTTGCTTTGATACAGCCAAAGGGATGTTTGTTTTGGTTTATATAGCCGGCTTATGGCTTATTTGGTTTTGTTGTTATGTTTCATAAGCTAAATTTTTGTGGCTTATTTTGAAACTTTCCGGCTTATATAAGTTCATTATGACACAATGAATTTATATAAGCCAAAAAGTGAGGTTATGAAACATATTAACTCACTCAAAAGCGAACCCGTAAAGACTTATACCCTATATCCAAAAATTACTCTCCATCCACCTTTCTAAAAAGACATAAATAATCAAAACATATTCGCGAAAACCGCTACCATTAGCTCATAACTCAAATCATAAATAAATAAAACATTTCAGCTCAATCATATATACCACCAACCTTATCCACATAATTAATTATCCATCCATCCTTAAACATTAAAAAACAACAACATCATATGAAACACATAATAATAATTCAAACAAACAAACACAGATTATAAATCTTACACACTAACATATATATATATTTGTAAGAATATAAAGATGGTGATAGAAATGATACCTGAATTAGTGAAATGATGTTAAAATGAAATTTGGTGAAGGACCCTTTTTTTTTCTTATAAAAATATGAAGGAAGGGTCCGGTTGATGATTGAAGAGAGATATAAGAAATGGATGATGATGATGATGATGATAACTGTTTGTTGGTTCGGTCGGTTTTTATATAAAAATAAAAAAATCTTTTATAAAACAAGACAATATCTTCTTCAAATCAAATTACTTTGTTGGTTTTGCCTAAAATATATCTACAAAACCATGTTTTTATTTCTTTTGTTAGAGCACATAAGGTAGGGGTGAGCAAAACCGCTCGATTTCCGACAACCGACCCGATTATAACATAAACCGATAGTCCCGAAATTGAATAATAGCTTTTTGGGTCGGGAGTCGGGATGGATTTTTAGCCTTTTTGGGATTCGGAACGGGTCGAGACGGGCCAAAAACTGATAAAATACAAGCAAAAACCGACTACTTTCGGGACGGGTCGGGATCGGGACGGGACATGCCAAAACACCGACTACTTTCGGGTCGGTATCCTGTTTCCGATTTAGGTGACTTTCGAGATCGGGATTAGTTAGGACGGGTCGGGTCAAGATCCGGCCCGATGCTCAGCCCTAGCACAAGGTGTCATAAAAAAAGATATTTACACGTCATATTGTGCTGAAGAAATAAATGTGTCATATAGTTTTTTTTGTTTTTTTAGTTATTTAAATAAAATAACATATTTTATTAAATTGAAAATAAGGATACATAACAAATACAATCTTGTGATTAAGGCTTTATAAATGCTTCACAATATTTTTTCGGAGATTCTTGAGCACTTTTGCATCACGAAGTTCTTTTGTGTTTCCTTCGTTGTGTGGTGCATCTTTCGCCCAAGTGCGTTGCAAATTTGGTTGTGGACGTACAATTCGTTAAAATCATTAATCACGAATTATTGATCTTTTAATATCATGTTATGCAATATGATGCAACAATACATGATTTTTCGTAGCGTGTTGACTTGGTAAACACGTGCGTCTTGCTGTAAAATTCCCCAACAACCTTAAAGGACTCTGAAAGCTCTTTCGATAACTTTTATGACACTTTCTTAAACTCTTTCATACTTCATTATTTTTTCATCCCGTGCAAATTGAACATGTTTTGACAAACGTAGCTCATTGAGGATAAACATCAAGTGCTAAGTAGTAACATTTTTCGTGTGTGTTTCCATTTACTATAAGCGGAGCTTCCGGAGCAACATCGTCAATAAGGTCATCAAATAAGTTTGAAGTATATATAACATTGAAATCGTCGCCAAAATAGCCGTTAAAAATTCGTTGTTCCGCAACCTTTCGTTCACGTGGTATGGGTGTCATTGTACAAGGACCCGAACTCTCGACTTTTTGATTACTCAAAGATTGAAATCCTTGATAAGCCTCATAAAGGATCGTATATTTACTCGGATAGTCTTCAAAGTAAATATCGTAATGATCACAGTTGTGATCATAATAAAATGAATAAATATGTATATTTTTTAAGGAAAAAAATATTGTGTTGAAGAGATAAGTGTCTGTTAAATGGTAGAAAGAAATGACAGTTATAGAAAATTTAAAGGGAAAAAGATATAGAAAATAAGGTTTTTCTTTTAAAATGTAATGTATATATTTTCAATTTTTTTTTTTTTTTTTTTTTTTTTTTTATATTTTAACCGTTATACACAAAAATAAAATAAAATAAAATAAAGTGGCCATGACTTGGTTGGTGGGGGTGACGTTGAACCTTATAATGCGATCACCGGTATGGTGGTTCACGATATAGGCTGGCATTTTAGTCTATAGCACACCCTCACTGGGTGCTTTTACGATAATAGATGTTTGGTTTTAGAATGTTTTTGAAATAATTGTAATCTGTAAAAATTATATTGCGAATAGATATAAATAAAAGTATAAATATAAGAAAAGAAGTATAAGCATATTTTATTGCTATGTAATGTTGACATGTAATCATATACGTAGTATGTAACAAGAAGATTGAAAAAAAGTAAAATATAAATATATGAAAAGAATTGTTTTGGTAATTGTCAAATATCTTATGAATTAACCAATTTAAACATCCTTGTTATAACCACGTAATATACTTTTATCTTGTAGTAGAAAGATTCAATAAACACATCAAACAATTTTGTTTTATTAAAGAAGTCGTAAGAACCCAAAAATGTAAGTAGAAAGATTCAATAAACACATCAAACAATTTTGTTTTATTAAAGAAGTCGTAAGAACCCAAAAATGTATTTGTACACGACACTCCATCGGGTTCGATAGACCGTCATGTAGTGCAAAGCCTAGATAATAAAAGTCTTGTTTAATTGATAACTTTTGATACCGTCACTTTGGTATCTTACATTTGTTTCATGACAAACCATTGGATTATCAACAACTGGCTTTAGTGGACCGGACTTGGTTTTGATCTTTATTTTATACTACTAGTTTTGTCATTTGGTAGGTACGTTTTTATTAGAAAAAAATTTTGATTCGAGGTTTTGGTCTACTAATTAAACATATCGCAAAGTAAACCGATCCTTTCTCGTTCTGATAGACACGTACTGTGATCAGCATGTAAAAGACAGATAGCTTAAAGGTATGAGTAAAAGAATGAGATGATACGATTAACCTGTAATATCCACCTTACTAGACATATCGCAAAAAACAATATTTTATTTCAAAATAAGTCTACGTATTTCTCGAGTCATTCTTTTTTCTAAATGAAAGTTTTAAGGAAGACATTTGCTACAACAATAACTATTTTTTCCAGACGGCCAACATTTAGCGGCAATGCATGTCATCGCTAAGAGTCATAAAACGATAAAACTTTCAACTTTTGACTCTGATTGTCAATGAAGAATTTTAATATCTATATTTTGAGATTTTATAATTTCTTTTCGATTTTCTTAATTGATTCCTTTCTAAAACCAATTTATCCCACCACGTGTCATCGCTAAAGATATATATCAATTAAAATAAAATTTCTTTTAAAATAAATAATTTATTTTTATTAAAAAGTTAAAAAAATATTTACATAAATGACTTGTTAATGTGTATATATCTTTACCAACGTGCCGTCTAGCCTCTCTCATTTTAAATTTAAATATAATTCTTAAATTAATTTTAGAAAAATATAAAATTAATTTACTGACAAAATTAATAATTTAGTAAATTATGAAAAATATTTGTAGTAAAAATGTGTTTAAGTTGAATATGTTGCTAATTACCACAACATTATTACATCATGTATCTTCGATACTTTCATATTTGGAATTGCATAATTCAAGACGTTCTTATGTATAAGCGTTGTCAATATAATAGA
Organism: Artemisia annua; assembly: GCA_014162995.1. Classification (NCBI taxonomy): domain Eukaryota; kingdom Viridiplantae; phylum Streptophyta; class Magnoliopsida; order Asterales; family Asteraceae; genus Artemisia; species Artemisia annua. Next base: position 100,999 of record LBNU01023912.1, read on the forward strand.
ATGAAATGTGATGTTTGTACGCGATTGATTATGAAGACACTTGGTTGGTTCACATATCTCGATCATCACTTGAATATTTTCAAACGTGGGCTTATAAACATCAATAATCATCCGTCACTAAAATATATAACCTTATTTTGATAATTGGTTGAAAAATTATGATTTAGACATATTAGATATACGATTTTAACATTGTTATGGTCCTTTACGGACGTTACCTTCAGCTAAACGTAATAGCTTTAGAGAAAATTTTGTTCGAATTAATTGCATTATATAAATATCAACTCCAACAGATAAATTGTATTACAAAATCTCTATAGGCTATGTTGTTGATTAAGTCAGAAATTTGTTATTCTATATAGATATACAAATGTCAACTGACAGATACATAACTTCACTTTGATCTACACTCAAGAGAAATAGCATTGTAATTTCGTAACACCACGACTTAGGGATGACCTTGTTCATTTTTATTTATTTATTTTTTTTAAATATTGATTGGTAATTTGGTATGCTTAACTTGTATGTTTCTGTTTGTTTCTATTGGTGATAGTAGCACCCGCTTCTTCACAATCCAATAACTTATTGCCGTATTTATTTAGACACATAAGTAGTTATATTTTTAAGCCTTTCAATCATTTTTCTTTTTTTAATTATAGAAATTATAATATATCTCAATCGAATCGTAACGTGTATTCAAGTTTTTTTTATTGTAGGGTGATAAAGGAAAGTAATGAGGCGAATTTACAACCGCCCAAACTACGAAACTTGGATTAAAACTAGCCACTAGGTCACATGCAATACTTTCAACGAGATATTAAATTTTAGTAACAAACATAAAAGAAATATCATAGGTTACGTAACCTAAATATCAACCTTACTAAAACAAAAATCTACACATCACATGATTAAATTGAAAAAAAAAAAAAGAAAAAAAAATAAAANAATATATCTAAATCGAAACGTAACGTATAATCAAGATTTTTTTATTGTAGGGTGATAAAGGAAAGTAATGAGGCGAATTTACAACCGCCCAAACTACGAAACTTGGATTAAAACTAGCCACTAGGTCACATGCAATACTTTCAACGAGATATTAACTTTTAGTAACAAACATAAAAAAAATATAATAGATTACGTAACAAAATATCAACCTTACTAAAAAAAAAACAAAACATCAGATGAATAAATTGAAAAAAAAAAAAAAAAAAAAAAAAAAAAAAAAAAAAAAAGAAAGAAAAAAAAAATTGACAATTACCAAAAAAGTATTCAGATAAGGTTTTCGCTTTTCAGTATTCAGAAAGAACGAATCTCTTGACTCAGATGTATGCGACTTAATAAACCGGGTATCTTCGTGAGTCGGTGACTGCTCCTGGCCTTTCCCCGACCGCATCAATGAGTATTCGTCAAAATGAAAATAACTTTAGCTAAATAAAACAACTAAGTATAGAAGTACAGGGTAAGGATCCAGTGAGAAGAAAACTTAAAATGAGAAGAATGAGAAATAACTATAACCGCATATTTGAGATGCATCGACTTGAATTATATGCATCGACTTGAATTATATGCATCTCTATTCATTTAGATGCATCACAATTAGTTTCAAAAGTGATTTTGATGTGAAAATGATGCAAAGTAGTACTAGCAAGAAATTTGACTCGCAGAGGACGAAAAATACGTAGGATTCATCTAACTTGATGAAATGCATCAATATATGTATATGCATCTAGTTTTTAACTATAAAATATATTATGATGCATCTAAAAGATTAGGGATGCATCTAATTCAAACTAATGTATCTCTAATGTGTAATTATAGTTATTTCTCATCTATCTTATTTTAAGGATTCTTCTCATTTGATCCTTAGTCTAGAAGTACAAGGGGCAAACACAAAATGTAGCCAGACCAAAGTAACTACCAAATCATGCGTGTCTCAAAACCGCTATCTAACGTCCTATGATCTATGTAATGCAATATCACATTGTAACAAACATGATTTAAGGCTATTATGGAATAATATTCCCAGTAATTTGTACTTGTTCAATTCATCGGTAAGAACACATTTTGTTTAAATGCATATTGTTCAATCTTCATATTTATATTAATCGTACATTGGACATCATTTTTGTTATATGAATTGTGTGTCTTGTTTGTTTGATTGAGACAGAATAATGGCGGTTTCTGCCCTTTTCGTTCTAGATATAAAGGGACGTTGCTTGATTAGTCGTCATTATCGTGGTGATATATCTTCTGTTGAAGCCGAGAGGTTCTTTAGCAAACTACTTGAGAATGAGGTACTTCATAAACATGAATGTAGATCCAAATGCATGCATATGAATATGAGTGTATTTATGCAATCATCTTGGTATGGTGAAATAAAACATTTTTACTAAGTTTAATACTTGTATTGGCTATACAGCAAGTATTAAATGGTTGAAAATGTCGTTTTAGTTATTAGAGTTTGTTCGCATTATTATGTGATCTAATATCATGCTGTTTTGGGGACAACTTATCATATGGCCTTCCTCAGGAGGATATCGAGACTCAAGGTCCAGTAGTGTTTGACAATGGTGTCTCTCATATATTCATTCGACACAACAATGTCTACTTAATGGCCGTATCAAGGCAAAACTGTAATGTTGCTAGCCTCATTGTGTTTCTCCATCGTTTAGCTAGTGTGAGTACCGTAAACTGTTTTCCATAGTAATGTTAATATGTTCTGCTTTTGCTCGATAACATCACGTGACTATTTATTTCTTAATAGTTTATCACTTTATTCAGGTTTTTGAGTACTATTTTGAAGAGTTGGAAGAGGAATCGCTTAGAGATAACTTTGTTGTGGTGGTAAGAACAAACCCTTTTCAATCACCTACGATTGATTAAATTTATTACTCAAGCTCAAGCTATCGCAAATATAAACTCATGCTTGCCAAAATATGACAGTACGAACTACTTGATGAAATGATGGATTTTGGTTACCCGCAATATACTGAAGCAAAGATTCTAAGCGAGTTTATCAAGACTGATGCTTATAAGTTAGAAGTTACACAAAGGCCTCCAATGGCATTAACCAATGCTGTATCATGGCGAAATGAAGGAATACATTACAAAAAGAATGAAGTATGTATCTCTTCCGAATGAACTCTGATGATGATTTTATGCTACTGATATCAAGCTTTGTAAATTTTTCCGTTATCTTTTTGTTATCAGGTATTCTTGGATGTAATCGAAAGTATTAACATACTTGTCAACAGTAATAGACAGGTAATTCGATCAGAAGTTGTTGGAGCATTAAAGATGAAGACATGCTTGAGGTACTCTAAAAATTTGTTTAGAGTTGATTATACTACACATAAAAGAGCAAATTATTTATCGAGAAGAAACATTGTAAATATGTTTATCTAGTTAAAAATAGTAAAAAAAATAAGCATGTAAGCAATCCCAAACACCCAGCAATTGTGAAACAAAATAATTTTGTTAAATTTTTGTAGCTAAAGTTACAGTCCACTGGTGACCAAACAAATGTAATTGTTTCTTGCAGTGGAATGCCTGAGTGTAAGCTTGGACTAAATGACAGATTTATGATGGATGCTCAAGGTCGAGCACCGAAAGGAAAATCCATTGATTTGGAAGACATCAGATTTCATCAGTAAGCCTTCTCAATCTCAATGCTCTTTTATTAAATATAAACATGTTTATAATTTGGTTTCTTACATGGTTAAAATCTTTTGACACTCTTTTGCTTTCAATAGGTGTGTACGTCTGGCCCGCTTTGAGAGTGACCGCACAATATCATTTATCCCTCCTGATGGAGCATTTGATCTAATGACCTATAGACTCAATATTCAGGTCTTCTTTAATTCTGTGAACTGTTAATCATGTCCTCCTTTTAATAGTAACCTTAGTATTTGAGTTTCTTATTTTCAATTTCACTATATATGCTGCTAGTTGAAACCTCTCATATGGGTCGAGGCTCATATTGAAAGGCATGCAAGAAGTAGGATTGAGATGCTTGTAAAAGCTAAAAGCCAATTCAGGGAGCGAAGGTACGCCTGTAAAATTAGTAATATAATTCTTGAAGACTATGATATGAAAAAAATTAGCTTAGTCAATTTCTACTTGACTCGAGTAGGTGGCGGAACTTGAACATTTTTTTTGAGGGGGCCGAATTTATTTTGGGGGGATCGAATCGGAAATTTGTTTGTAACCTCAACTAAATTACCCCTAAAACCTATAATATTTACACTAGATGNTTCTCAATCTCAATGCTCTTTTATTAAATATAAACATGTTTATAATTTGGTTTCTTACATGGTTAAAATCTTTTGACACTCTTTTGCTTTCAATAGGTGTGTACGTCTGGCCCGCTTTGAGAGTGACCGCACAATATCATTTATCCCTCCTGATGGAGCATTTGATCTAATGACATATAGACTCAATATTCAGGTCTTCTTTAATTCTGTGAACCGTTAATCATGTCCTCCTTTTAATAGTAACCTTAGTATTTGAGTTTCTTATTTTCAATTTCACTATATATGCTGCTAGTTGAAACCTCTCATATGGGTCGAGGCTCATATTGAAAGGCATGCAAGAAGTAGGATTGAGATGCTTGTAAAAGCTAAAAGCCAATTCAGGGAGCGAAGGTACGCCTGTAAAATTAGTAATATAATTCTCGAAGACTGTGATATGAAAAAAATTAGCTTAGTCAATTTCTACTTAACTCGAGTAACTGAATCTTAATGCAGCAATGCAACTAATGTCCAAATCAACATACCCGTGCCATCCGATGCTACAAAACCAATTGTCCGAACATCAATGGGAAGTGCTTCATATGCTCCTGAACAAGATTCACTTATATGGAGAATCAAAACATTCCCTGGTGACAAGGTATGAAACTAATAATGAAAATTTATGAACTTTGCATTGATGTAATTGTTTCTCTTTATTCTCATAATATCATTTGAGCATGAACGATCATAGGAATATATGTTAGGGGCCGAATTTAGTCTCCCGAGTGTAGCTCAAGAAGATGCAAGTCCTGACAAAAAAACTCCTATACGTGTGAAGTTTGATATACCGTATTTTACTGTATCCGGGATTCAGGTAGGCATATCATACCTACACACATATGTTCACATAATTGTTTAATGTATAAAATGTTACATTTGTTAATAAATTTATATTTTAAAAAACGCCTAAGATTACGGGTTACAAAATGACCCAAATAGGACACACAACATCTTTTAATGACTCTAAACGGGACACATGAAAAAGTATGTTCGTATTTTTGGTACTGAACCATTCATATATTTGTACAATCATACATACATATATCATATGTTTGCAGGTTCGTCACCTAAAAGTTATTGAAAAAAGTGGATATCAGACGCTGCCATGGGTGCGATACATAACAATGGCTGGTGAATACGAAATAAGAATACAATGAAATCCTACACAAAGTGTTATACCTTCCAACGTTGACCCTCAGGTCAAACTAGTTTGAGGTTCTTGAGTTGGCTAGTTTTTTTTAATGTGCAGTACATTTCATTTCTTACTTTCTTCTGATACTGTGTTCTATTTCCAGTTCATGATTTACGGCCATCTAACCTGACATAACTGTGATTAAATCTGTCATTAATTGTGTCTTATCAAATGGTCATTTTGTCACTGAGAACCAAGTTCAGACAAAGTTCTGACTCAGTTAGGCCTTTTATTCAACTAAAGTTTTCTGCTTAATTAGCCATTTTAAGTAAGAAATGTTGATGAGAAATGGACATCAAGATGTTAGCCCTCACATACATACGTTGGTACGTACGCAAGTTGTATATATGATTAGACATATATATACTCAAGGATTTGCCCTATTCAAATTCTCAATGACTTTCCGTCCAATTTCCATCGACATAATTTCATCATTTTCTGAACGAAGACTAACGCTTGTGTCACCATAATGTCCATATGTCTATCCATCAACATCATACTTTCTATCTACTCATCGTCTTGCTGGTTTCCTTTTCACGATTAATTGAAGATTTTATGGTATTGGTGTTTTAAAGACACCAATACATCATTAATCTTGGAGCATGTTGAAACCTCATAAATTATATCTATAAATCAGGTTCACACTCTTGGTTATGCATAAAAACCTCCGTAAAATCTTGGTCTAATAAACTGGTTGGATCAACATAAGATCGTTTTAGACATGTGCAAAAGTATTAGGATCATATAATTTCAAAGTAGTAGAATTTTAAGATCTCGATCTAATCTAGCAGTGACAAAAATGATCATAATCTTGATCTTGAACAGCTTCACTTAAACCTATAATGAAATTTAAACAAAAATGAAACACTTCATATTTGAGTGGCTATATATGGCAATACTATTGATGGCAAGAAGCAATATTGTTTATATTTTCAACGCTTATTTGAGTAGCATTTCTAATACAAGCGTTTAAACAAAATCTAAAACGACTATTTGTGCCAAACAAACTTTATATTTCAAACGCCTAAGGTATGTTTCATTTTGGAGCAAATAGGAGCGGCTAACGTTTAACGTTTAGTGTTTTTGATAAAACCTTGTTTGGCAAAAAGTGATTAATACATTAAAATTCTAACACGACTTTTTCAAACACTATTAAAAAAAAAGCTTTAAAATTCTAATGCTATTTTTACTTCAGTTTGCACATTAATATTTAATTAGGATAGTAACAAAAAATGTATCTAACTTGTCCATTTTTGTTGTTGTGTGTAGCCGTCTTTTAATTTTTTTGCTTTTAAAACACAAAACTTTCAAAATTTGACTTTAGTATGTATTTTGTGTCTATTTTACTCTTACGTCCCGATAAAGACCCGCCATCCATCCCGCGTATAATAGAGGTTCACTGGTTTCGTCCTACTATGAACTCATCAGGGAAGTGGCCCCAACTCCTACCAGTGTAGTGTCATATCGAGTACTCTACTTGTAACACGTATCGGGTACTCCAAAAGACCAAAAATAGATAAAACAAAAACCACGCATTCGGTACTCTTTCAGCCAACATACAAAAATTCGAATACGCTCCGGGGCCCAACCTTTTCCATTGGGCTAAGTTTCACAATTGTTGGACTTTTTAAAAACTGGACCTTTAGATAATTAACAGCCCAAGCACAAAATACTAAGAGGAACCACCGTGAAGAAACATCCGGTACGACGGCGAATGGCGGAGTTGCCTGAACAAAAAGGTGGTGAAATTATAACAAAATGGCGGGAATCAACAACGAAGAAATCAGAATTCAAGAAAACAAAGAAGAAGAAGATTCATCATCAGTATTTCAATGGGATGAAGCATCAAAATTATATTATCATGCTAGGTTTGTAATTAAATTTCATTCTTTAATTTTAATTATTTTGTGTTGAAGTAAGGTTTTAGAATTTAATGTCTATGCTTAGGTTGTGCTTATAATTAAGCAGCTGATTAAGTAGTTGATATGTACTTTAAAAGTTAACGTAAGGGGTGTTTGTTTCAGCTTATATAGCCGGCTTATGGCTTATTTGGTTTTGAGCTTATGTTTCAAAAGCTCACTTTTTGTGGCTTATTTTGAAACTTTTCGGCTTATATAAGTTCATTATGATATACTAAAAAGTTTCAAAATAAGCCACAAAAAATGAGCAGTTATAAAACATAAGCCCAAAATCAAATAAGCAATAAGCCGAAACAAACACCCCATTAGGGGGTGTTTGTATAAGCTTATTTGTGGGCTTAGGTGATTTCGCCTTATTTTTCATAAGTCTGGCTTATTTTGAGACATACAGTATAATAAGCCCATATGTCTCAAAATAAGCCTGAAAATTTAAGCTTCTGAAAAAACAAGCCAAAATCAGATAAGCCCACAAATAAACACCCTTTTACTTCTCTTTTTTTTTTTTTTTTTTGTCATTTTGCATTAAGAGAAAAGAAAAAACTAAGTTATATTTTGTATACCATTGTAGTATGTAAGTAAGTAACCATTTACTCATCATCATTTAATCCTTGTTTATAGGGTTACTTACACGCGATGAAGATAATTGTTTTCTTTACTACATTTAATGCCGGAAAGGAGAATATATATTAACTATAAACATGATTTTGTTTTGTAATATATATGGAGATATCTTATAGCTGGATATATGTGATAAGCGCTGCTAAAAAAAAGTAATTATGGTTTTATAAATGTGAAAGGATTCATGGAAAGCTTATACAGTAATGTTAGTATAAGATACTAGGCTAGGATCTTAGGGGGCGTTTGGGATTGCTTATTGAAACTGTTTATCGCTCATTCCGTTTTGCTACAGCAGATTAGCAGTTTTCTGATTTCTTAGTGGCTTGTGAGGTAAATAAGTTGTTTTGGATCCCCAAACTTAAACTGCTTATTCTAAAACACTTACTGTATTATAAAAAGCAATAAGCTGACAAGCAGGTTTAGCAAGCAATCCCAAACACCTCCGGATCCAATTTTGCTGTTGATGCTTTTCACTCTGCTGGGAAGAAAGGACGTGTGCGTATTTTTTTCCTAACTAAAGGTTAAACATTCATTTTTTGCAGTAGTGGATTTTATCATGACCCTGTTGCGGGTTGGTACTATAGCAGCAAAGATGGTCTGTATTACAAATTCGAAAATGGGAATTATGTACTATGGGAAACGGAGCAAGTAAGTTAAATTCTCTTCCTCATGATTTTCAGTTGGTTTTCTTTGTGTATATTTCAAGTTTGTTGTTCTTGATAACAATATTGAGCAATTTATAATGTTTCAGGCTGATCAATCCTATGCTAATCAGGGCATAGTCACTTTTGACGATAATTCTGTTCATGACGAGTCTGACAAGCACGTTCCTTGTGATAATGATACAAATGATGTAAATTTTACAGACAGACAGTTTGAGGGATATGAAGTAGAGGAACCGACTCTGAATGACCCGATAGGTGATTTTCTTATCTACTACATTATGTATATGTGTTATTTTGTGTATGTAGACGTTAACGTATTGTGGACTACTTTTACAGCTGATACAGAGTGCTTAACCAATTCCCAGGGTGAAAGTCTACCACCACCTTCTGAATGGTACGTCTTATGTAACTATGTTTACATTATGTTTTATGTAAATTTCGTCTTAATATCTGTGTTTTTTTTTTGTCTTAGGCTAGAAGACACACTTATCGAACTTTATTTGTCGGGTTATGCCAACCAAACCACAGATGATGCGTCTGGTGCAAAGCCACTTGACGACGACACTAGTACAAATATGCCTACTGATGGTTTGTCAAAGATCTTTTTGGTACTATTTGGAGAGATAATGCTATGGGTTGACTATTGGTTGACCGATTGTTTAAACAGATTCATCTTTACCCAGGTGTAGAGAACGATAATGTTGATGACGATGAACTGGAAGAGGGAGAATGGATCCCTGATGAGACTCATGAAGCAGTTGATGGATGTGGAGTTGCCTCAGATGGAGGTATAAGTGAGTCCTCAGTATGTATACCCTGGTTGTAGTATTAGTTATGAATGGGTAGATTCGGGATATATTTTATCTATAATGGGCCAAATAATAGTTATGGCTCGAAATGAATATGCCAGTATGACCCGTAAACTGTATAAACATTCCATGCGACCTCCTGAATCCCTCTCTAAAAAAATTAGAATAATACTGTACAATAGTATCGGTAATCATATTTAGCATACTAATTACCTATGGGAAAAAATAAAAAATTGAAACAAAATTGAGCAGAAAGTGTTTCGGGTCAACCTGCCTTGACCTGCACAAAGTTCCTCGCTATGATCCAAATTCTTTTTGACCTGTTAAACAAAGTACCTATTTGTTATGTTTACTTGTTATTCTTGATGACTAGTACTTGCACACACATACACCATTAATTGTCTGAATTTTTCTCTTGTCCTTTCTATTGCTTGATAGATGAGGAAGAAATGTGGCGTTCGCAATATGGTCAGGCAGTTCATTTAGATAAAGAGCAAGCTCCTGATTACCCAGTTGTTGACTTATGGGATTGGTCAATGGTAACGGAAACCAAAAAGAGCAGAAAACGTAAAATATGCAGATTAGTAGGACGATTAATAAAACGATCCTCTAAACTCCACCCCTCTATGCCATCAAGTGGCCGTGTACTGAAAACTGCCCCAATATGTGAAGTGCATCTTGATCTTGTACGAGTTAGATCAGGTCGGGTGTACAAGCTAAGGAGTCCAAAAGTTGCGTACCTAGCTTCTTTGTCATCTTATGATTCTTCGAACCCGACAAAAGATTGGGGTTTCCCAGAACTATCAATGGAGAAAACCCAAACAACAGCGAAGTCCGGTCAACATATAGAGCCCAAAATGATACCGTCTTCAAGTGAAAAGGTGATTTTTAACAAAAGTGGTAACAAGTTTTCTCATATGTTTTAGGCATTCTACTATTGTACAAATTCAAAAGATGCCCAGTTTGGGTCATTAGTAACCCAAAAACGGCTCTAAAAATGCTAAGTTTTATTTATAATAAGGGCAAATGGCACAAAAAGGTACCCAACTTAGGGTCTATTTCCAATCAAGGTATTATACTTTTTTTCTTGCACAAAAAGGCGGCCAACTTTTTTTTTTTTTTTTGGCGGATTTAGGTTTTCTACTAACTTCCGTTAACCCACTTCGTTAGAAAATTACATGTTTGGTCCTTGATTATGTATATTCATTTCATGCATAGTCCATCACCACCAAAAAAATTCCGAAAAAATATTTTCAAAAAAAAAAATAGAAAAAAATTAAAAATTAGAAAATAAAAAAAATAGAAATTAAATTCAATTTTTTTTTTTTTTTTTAAATAATTTTTTTTTTTTTTTAAATTAAAAAAAAAATAAAAAAAAAAAAAAAAAAATAAAAAAAAATTAAAATTATAAAAAAATTTTTTTTAAAAAAAATAAAAAAAAAAAAATTACAAAAAATTTTTAAAAAAATAAAAAAATAAAAAATAAAAAAAAAACTCAATTTTTTTTCAAAAATATTTTTTCGAAAAACAAAAATTATAAAATAAAAAAATTTCAAAAAAATATTTTCGAAAAAAAATTTTGAAAAATATTTTTTTTAATAATTAATGAAAAAAAATTGGAAAATTTTTTCAAATTTAGAAAAAAGTATTTCTAAAAATAATTATAGAAAAAAATATATATAGAAAAAAATTTCGAATTTAAAAAAAAAAAAATTCGATTTTTTTTTTTTTTTTCGAATTTTAAATTCAAAAACATTTTTTTTAATTTTTATATAATTTTTTTTATTTTATAATTGTTAAAAAAAATTCTATTTTTTTTCGAAAATATTTTTTTGGAATTTTTTTGGTGGTGATGGAATATGCATGAAATGAATATACATAATCAAGGACCAAACATGTAATTTTCTAACGAAGTGGGTTAACGGAGGTTAGTAGAAAACCTAAATCCGCCAAAAAAAAAGTTGGCCGCCTTTTTGTGCAAGAAAAAAAGTAGAATACCTTGATTGGAAATAGACCCTAAGTTGGGTACCTTTTCTTGACATTTGCCCTTATAATAATGGTAAATTTATGTATAAGAATCTTATTATTTACATTCAATGTTGAAGTTTCCACAAAAACTCCCAAAATTAATGGTTAGAAAATGACCCAAAGGGGATAGAAATGAACGATTACTAAAACAGGATAAATATAACAGTATGTTGAATTGGTATGACAAGAAAATACGCTTTCGTTTTATATAGATTTATGAGACTCTATACCACATGTGTAATATCTATTTTTGCTATCTTTATAATCTTTTTCTATCCCATGTCTCATCTTTTCAGCACAAGGACCATGCATATAGAGATAGAGCTGCCGAGAGAAGAACCCTGCATGGTGGTTTTGGTGTGGGTCCCGGACAAAAGAAATCAGCAGATGATGATTCTTCAAGTGCCGTTTCTGATACTCCAGAAGAAGCTGCAGCTGAAGCCTTGAACATGTCATTTGGAGTCGGGAGTTATGCCAGAAGAATGCTAGAAAACATGGGCTGGAAAGAGGTAAACAAGTGGAAACTTCATCAAGTTTTCTTGAAAAAGGGTTCCTCATGCTCTAAATTAAAACTGTCTAATATGAAAACTTCACTAAAACTGAAACGGGTCAAAGTTGAAAGTTACCTTCTGTGTTATCTATATATTAGGTTACATATTAATTTACTAATATATTAATTAGTTCAATAATATTGTTTTTGTAATAATATAAACTAATCATTTTTTAATCTTTTTTGTGGATCTGAACCCTGACATGAGTCTTTTTTATATTGTGTAGGGAGAAGCACTTGGAAGCAGCATGAAGGGCTTAACAGAGCCATTACAAGCAGTTGGAAACAAAGGAAGTTCGGGTTTGGGATGGAATCAGAATAGAAACTGGAAGCACGCCTGATCTGAATCAAACTATTATCAGGCTTAATTTTGTCACCATAAAGTTCATTGGTTCAAATTTCTGGATCACTCCGAGCTTATACCATGGTTGGTCATGCTGCCACAGTCTCCATCGGATGGATGCATAGCCAGTGTACGCACAACTTTTGTAAAAACGTAATTTGGACATGTATTTATGCTACAAACTACAGAGACAGATAATACAGGCTTAATCTTTCACTTTAGGTTCCAACCTGTGTTTATAAAACCAAGATGGTTGCTAGACGTGGAAAATCTGACGTATTTGTATATGAATCTCTTTAATCATTTTGAATGATAGAATGTTGATTTTTTTTACGATCATATATGACATGATTTACAAATGACCTGTGTCATTGCCAAAAGCCAAAAAGTATGTGATCTGACCTAAACGTGTTATAAGTACGGGTTTGCCACCTCTCTGATCTGTCAGTTGGCCGTTTCAACATCCAACATCGATAAAATCAGAAAGATGAAAGCGTTGTACATAGAGCTAATATGAATTCTGGAATGATATGTCACGTCCGTTGATGAAAACAAACTGCAAATAGATGCTTCTGCAATCTTGCTTCATATAATCGATAAAATCAGAAAGATGAAAAGCATTGTATATAGAACTAATATGAATTTTGGAATGATATGATACCTCTATTGATAAACACAAACTGCAAATAGTGCTTCAGCAATCTTACTTCATATATGTTACTAAAATGAAGCACAACTATGACTACCCCATGATAGTAAGGGATCTAACTTTACATCAAATGCATGATCCTTGTTTAGCGATGTTTTAATAAGGGTGTATTGGTTTTTTTATTTCATAAGATTTCCGTATTCATAATACTTCATATACTTTGGGATATTATGCCACTTTGGGAATGTGGGACAAAAGCAGTAATCACTTCTGTTATTAGCAAACCCTCTTTATGGAATAAGGTGCAACTATTGCATAAAATGTTGTGGTCACCCTATCTATTAAGTTACCAGGTCGATTATAAACATGCTGCTGATAAGAAAGATACTGATGAGGAAGTTATCGTGACAATGGAAGATGAAAATGAAGATTCTTAGGAAGGCAGGGTGGCATTAGTATCTCTTTTTTGACCTTTTGTATTGTGTATGTTGTACATTAAGTTTTTGTAGCACATCAAATGTGAGCATTCATGTTTGATCAGTGATTACGAGCTAAAACTAATTTTGTGCTTATGGGTCTCACTTTCTTTTAACCAGTTCATATCTGTATTTTTTAGTCGTATTTCATATCCTGTATGATAGACGTAGTAATTTTAGCCGTTTATTGGTAGATGGGCTGATTTAGGTTATACTTTGTATGTAACGGGTCAAATGCTATAATTCTGTAAACTAGCTAAACTGCAAACACATTAAGCAGGTCAAATGACTCGAAATATACCCACGTTGTCTTATTTTCGACACACTTAGCATGGATAATAATTAATAGATGGGTCTACGGTTGAGCATTGGGTCAAACCCGGGCTGGACCGGCCAAACCCGACCCGATTCGACCCAAAGACCAAAAACACTGATTCATACGGACCGAGACCGGACCGATGGCCACCCGGGTCGGATCGGTCTTTCCTCGGGTCAATCCGTTCGGTCCTCGGTTTTGGACATGTTGGACACTCATGGACCGAAAATTTGACAAGGGCCAATTATCATAATTGAATTATGTAGGGCTGAGCATTGCAGACCCCAAACCCGACCGGACCGTGAAATCAGACCGGCCCGACACAAACTGAACTGAACCGAAGGATCCTCGGTCCGTTCTCGGTTCCAAGTTTTTGATGTTTTCGGTCTCGGTTCGGTTGTGTTCAAAACCAAGAAAAACCCGGACCGACCAGAACAAACACTCCCCCATTTATTTATGCGGAAAAACCCGAACCAAACACCCCCCACCCCTTTGGAAAAACACCAGTTGACATTTTATTTATTTGTTTTGCATGTGACAAAAAACACAACATATTGATCCAAAGATGGAACGACCGGATGGACCTGATGGCAAGTTGATTGAGATGACATATTGTAAGTTTTGTCCTAAAATTTATAGAGCCGACCATGTTACGAATGATACGAAAAACTTGAATTTTGAACAACAAAGACTTTCTTTAACGAAAGACAACAATGGGGATGGTGAGGGTTGTAGCAGTGGAATTTTGCAAAATTGGAAGTATAATGAGAAAGCTATAGAAAAACTCTTTGATTAAACTTATTGTTTTAGCCGAACTACCCTTTAAGTTTTTCGAACATCCGGCCTTTATTAATATTCAAAGAACTTGCAACCTAAATATAATTTGTCATCCCGTCACCTAGAGATGTTTTTAAGTTTTACCTTGAAGAAAAAAAAAAATAGTTATGTTTTTAGGCAACCCGAATAATACGATCCACCTAATAACGGATACATGGACTTCTACTTGTCAAAAGGCTAACTATATGGTGATATCATGATAACGGCACATGTTCTAAATGATGTTTGGGTTATACACAAACGTGTCATAAATTTCAAACTAATTAATAGTCATAAGGGTAAAGACATCGGGAGGATACTTTTAAAGTGCATAAACGAATGGGGAATGAAGAATGTTNACAACTTCCTGGTTTCACCACAAAACCAACACAACTTCCTGGTTTCACCACAAAACCAAAACAACTATTCTAATCTTTTCCTACACTAAATAAACAATTCAAAATTGGAAAAACTTATCTGACTGTTCGGTTCCGCAATTCACTATATGGTTTTTTCTGTCTCCTTTTTTGAACAGCAGCAACAAGTCTTCTTCCTTCCTTCCCTTATTCTTCGTACAACACCAACCCAAAAAAAACGAACCCTCTTCTCTGTTTCTATACACGAATCAAATCAGCACCCTTTATGTTCGATCTTTTCTTCTTTCCTGAATACAATCTTCTGCCTCCCTCGAATCGATTAAACCTGGCTCTGATACCAATTATTGAATTCGACTGAATAAAAATAACAATAGAATTGATTTATACTAACGATACTTTTATTGATAATTGTATGTATATGTTTACAGACTCGACACATATATACTTGATGAAACGTTGCCATTGTGGCAGTTATAACGTTTCAAAAGTAAACGACACAACCCTATACTAAACGGTATAAACTATATAACCGTTGTATCCCTAATAACTTAAACGACCCATATTGACCCAGCCCATATAACTTGGGTTTACAGAATTATAAAACTAATAACTAATACAATATACTACCCCTATCTTTGCTTCTATAACATTAATAGTCCAACAAAACCCGACCCGATTCGACCCAAAGACCAAAAACACTGATTCATACGGACCGAGACCGGACCGATGGCCACCCGGGTCGGATCGGTCTTTCCTCGGGTCAATCCGTTCGGTCCTCGGTTTTGGACATGATGGACCGAAAATTTGACAAGGGCCAATTATCATAATTGAATTATGTAGGGCTGAGCATTGCAGACCCCAAACCCAACCGGACCGTGAAATCAGACCGGCCCGACACAAACTGAACTGAACCGAAGGATCCTCGGTCCGTTCTCGGTTCCAAGTTTTTGATGTTTTCGGTCTCGGTTCGGTTGTGTTCAAAACCAAGAAAAACCCGGACCGACCAGAACAAACACTCCCCCATTTATTTATGCGGAAAAACCCGAACCAAACACCCCCCACCCCTTTGGAAAAACACCAGTTGACATTTTATTTATTTGTTTTGCATGTGACAAAAAACACAACATATTGATCCAAAGATGGAACGACCGGATGGACCTGATGGCAAGTTGATTGAGATGACATATTGTAAGTTTTGTCCTAAAATTTATAGAGCCGACCATGTTACGAATGATACGAAAAACTTGAATTTTGAACAACAAAGACTTTCTTTAACGAAAGACAACAATGGGGATTGTGAGGGTTATAGCAGTGGAACTTTGCAAAATTGGAAGTACAATGAGAAAGCTATAGAAAAACTCTTTGATTAAACTTATTGTTTTAGCCGAACTACCCTTTAAGTTTTTCGAACATCCGGCCTTTATTAATATTCAAAGAACTTGCAACCTAAATATAATTTGTCATCCCGTCACCTAGAGATGTTTTTAAGTTTTACCTTGAAGAAAAAAAAAATAGTTATGTTTTTAGGCAACCCGAATAATACGATCCACCTAATAACGGATACATGGACTTCTACTTGTCAAAAGGCTAACTATATGGTGATATCATGATAACGGCACATGTTCTAAATGATGTTTGGGTTATACACAAACGTGTCATAAATTTCAAACTAATTAATAGTCATAAGGGTAAAGACATCGGGAGGATACTTTTAAAGTGCATAAACGAATGGGGAATGAAGAATGTTATAACCATTACAGTTGATAGCATTACTTTAAATGATAAAGCACTTAAATATTTGCTAGAGCACCTACCAAAGTATGTATGACAATGGTAAACACTTTCATATGTAAGGTGTATGTCACATATTTTAAACCCAGTTGTGAAATATGGTTTAAAGGTGCACGAAAATGAAGTTGAGACCATAGGTTTAATGGTTAAATATGTTAAACACTTTAGCCACAAATTAAGAAGACTTGTGATTCAATTCGTTGGCTACTGGCTTGTGTACTTAACCGCTAAACCTATGGTCTCAACTTCATTTTCTTGCACCTATAGGTTTAAAATATGTGTCATACACCTTATATGAAAGTGTTTGATGATTGGGTTATGCACAAATGTGTCAAAAGATTAACTATATATTGTGATAACGACACATTTTCTAGATGATGACTGTAGGGTTTGTGTTAATGATGATTATGTTAATTTCTTGATGATGATGTTGTAGGGATTTAGGGGTTAATTTTTGTATGAATGTTGTGTTTTTTGTTACATACAAAACTAGTGGAAAAAAAATTAAGAAAATGTTGTCGGGTGGTTTTTCGGGTTTGTGTCGGCTTTCTCGGTTTTGGACCGAACTGACCCGAGACTAAAAACATAGAACCGAGACCCGACCGAGGGTCCTTTGGTTCGCTCTTGTTTGTGTTGGATTGGTCTGGTTTCTCGGTCCGATTGGATTTGGGGCCTGCAATGCAAAGCCCTACATAATTCAATTATGATAACATGCCCATGTCAACTTTTTGGTCCATCATGTCAAAAACCGAGGACCGAACCGATTGACCCAAGGAAACCTGGGTGGCCATCGGTCCGTATGAATCAGTGTCTTCGAGTCGGGTCGGGTTTGGCTGGTCCGGTACGGGTTTGGCCTGATGCTCACCACTAACCTATCTATTAATCATTATCTATGCTAAGTTTGGTCGAAAATAAGACAGTATGTATATTTTGAGTCATTTGACCTGCTTAATTTGTTTGCAGTTTAGCTAGTTTACAGAATTATAGCCTTCGACCCATTATCTAGCTTATTGGTCTAGTGCTTTTGGGTGATGCCTTCGCTTAGCTTGCCATGTTCTTACAAGAAAGAATCTCTTCTCCGAATCGAATCTACGCATATCGAATTCAGTAAAGACTTTGGTTATGCCATTTTGGGCTTTGCTCTAACTGAAGCTATTGCATCGTTTGCCCCAATGATGGCCTTTTTTATCTCATCCATATTCCGATCAAAGAATCAAAGGTACTTGTGATATTTTTAGCTTGGGACGCATTTTATTTGACAATTTTTTGTATGTTAAATACCATTCTATGGGTTACTTTTTATTGGCATTGGAAGCACATTACATTATAATCTTCCACTATTTGATGGGCTGGTTAAGAGATTATTTATGAAATCTTCCATGTTGCACTAAGTTACTTATATGCATGCAGTCCAGGAACACTTTGGGGTAAACACCCATCCAAACAACTCCAACAAGAAAATACAAAGTATAACCTAAACCAGCCCATCTACCAATAACCGGGCTAAAATTACTACCTCTTATCATACAGGATATGAAATATGACTAAAAAATACAGATATGAACTAGTTAAAAGAAAGTGAGACCCATGGGCACAAAATTAGTTTAGCTCAGCAGCTCATAATCACTGATCAAACATGAATGCTCACATTTGATGTGCTACAAAAAACTAATGTACAACGTACACATTACAAAAGGGCACAAAAGAGATACTAATGCCACCAAGAAAACCATATGTGGTAACCGCCCTGCCTTCCTAAGAATCTTCATTTTCATCTTCCATTGTCACGATAACATCCTCATCAGTATCTTTCTTATCAGCAACATGTGTCTCGACTATTTCCTCTACAGTGCTGCTCTTGCTCTTATGCTGCAGCTGGTTCCTTAATCTTTGGATCTCAGCCTCTTTGTCTGCAAGCTTCTCTTCCAATATTAGCACCTAAACAAGATAACCCCGAGAAAACATCAGTAACAATGCAGAAAGAAACCGTTAAAATTTCAAACGGGCCATATGACGTTTGAAGGGCATTTTTAATGAATATAACCTACATAATCTGTTAACCAGATAATTATAGTTAACACATTATAGCTTGACAAGTATTTATATTAAAAAAAATAAAAAATAAAAAATAATAAAAAAAATAAATAAATAAAAAAAAAATAAAAATAAAAAAAATAAAAAATAAAATAAAAAAAATAAAAAATAAAAAAAATTACGGGTCAACCAGATAAGCTCTAAAAAGTAATGATTAAGTGGAAACTGGTCAAACATGCCGAAAGTCACCCAAAGTGTAGATCATTACAAAATTGGTATAAACAGAATTTTTTCTGTTGTAATTTTTTATTTTGTAATCATAATTAATAGGCATTACTTAGATCTGTTTTATTTTTTTTGGCGGGCTTTTGAGTCGGCCTAAACCCTTTACCCAAACCACTGAATTTCTCACATCTATCATGAGAAAAACATCAGGGTTGACAAAGTAATAATGTTAAAACATTGATCACAAACACATGGGTTATAAGAGACAGAGACAGAGACAGAGAGACACCATTTCATTTGACTTTTCAGCGTCGTTTGTCAGCCCTTCCATGTTCTTCAATAATCCTACATGAAGTAAACACACAATGGTAAATGACACTAAATCATGTTTATAATCGACCTGGTAACTTAATAGATACGTTGGCCACAACATTTTATGCAGTAGTTGCACCTTATTTCCATGAAGAGGGTTTGCTTAAATGCCAAACCATCTAAAAATAGGCTTATAAGCTAATAACAGAAGTGATTACTGCTTAGGTCCCACAAGTGGCACAATATCCCAAAGTATATGAATTATAAAAATAGACTGCTCAGACTATAAAGATAGAGATATTGAATGGGTGTCGTGGAAGAGTGACCCACCTCTTAAGTCTGGGTGAATTTACCAACTATTTACTGGTTTTCATTAGTTTCTGCAACAATGGTCTTATCATACTTGTAATGGCATTTTGGAAAACTGGTTATGGAACTAAAGTCAAATATGCATGAGAGGCCATATCAATATCAAGGTTGCAAGAAATAACTTCGACTAGTGAAACTCAAAAGTTTGAAACCTACTATAAGAGTTATCACTGCAGAAGGGATCTAAAACCATGTCACTTCAGAAAACATTTGGTAAATAATAAACTTCCCCAAACATTGTTACTTTTGAATCTCTTAGGCAATGTGAGACTAAACAATGATGCAGAGAGGTATGTTTATAAAAGTAAGATTAAATACAAGATAACAGATATACAAGACAACCTTCAAAATGGCTTCTAAGCTCTACGTTCTGAGACTTCTGTGACGCAAGTTTCATTGACAGCTCATGTATCTGCAAACCAAATATTTGAAATGGTTAGTAACCAGACCCTTAGACATTAACCATAAAAGAAGAGAACCAAGAGGTTTAGACACACATGGGACTTCCAGAATGTGTCCAAGTGCATATAGATGCGTTCAGGGAAAATAGAGGTGACAAAAAGGGTGGATTCAGTTACAGGTTTAAACAAGTAATGTNGAGACAGAGACAGAGAGACACCATTTCATTTGACTTTTCAGCGTCGTTTGTCAGCCCTTCCATGTTCTTCAATAATCCTACATGAAGTAAACACACAATGGTAAATGACACTAAATCATGTTTATAATCGACCTAGTAACTTAATAGATACGTTGGCCACAACATTTTATGCAGTAGTTGCACCTTATTTCCATGAAGAGGGTTTGCTTAAATGCCAAACCATCTAAAAATAGGCTTATAAGCTAATAACAGAAGCGATTACTGCTTATGTCCCACAAGTGGCACGATATCCCAAAGTATATGAATTATAAAAATAGACTGCTCAGACTATAAAGATAGAGATATTGAATGGGTGTCGTGGAAGAGTGACCCACCTCTTAAGTCTGCAACAATGGTCTTATCATACTTGTAATGGCATTTTGGAAAACTGGTTATGGAAACTAAAGTCAAATATGCATGAGAGGCCATATCAATATCAAGGTTGCAAGAAATAACTTCGACTAGTGAAACTCAAAAGTTTGAAACCTACTATAAAAGAGTTATCACTGCAGAAGGGATCTAACACCATGTCACTTCAGAAAACATTTGGTAAATAATAAACTTCCCCAAACATTGTTACTTTTGAATCTCTTAGGCAATGTGAGACTAAACAATGATGCAGAGAGGTATGTTTATAAAAGTAAGATTAAATACAAGATAACAGATATACAAGACAACCTTCAAAATGGCTTCTAAGCTCTACGTTCTGAGACTTCTGTGACGCAAGTTTCATTGACAGCTCATGTATCTGCAAACCAAATATTTGAAATGGTTAGTAACCAGACCCTTAGACATTAACCATAAAAGAAGAGAACCAAGAGGTTTAGACACACATGGGACTTCCAGAATGTGTCCAAGTGCATATAGATGCGTTCAGGGAAAATAGAGGTGACAAAAAGGGTGGATTCAGTTACAGGTTTAAACAAGTAATGTTTATGTGCGAGTCAACACAGGTCGGGTTAAGGACTCGAGGCTTGATCAGACCAGCAACAAAAAATCATATGATAATTTATCTTGAATAAATTAGATTAGGACATTATAAGCATTTAAATACACGCTTGGCAACCTTGACCTATTAAACCCGTTCACCCTGTTTCAGTAGTAGAAATGAATTAGTAGAAAATGCCACCATAGTAGCAACAAAACCACTAACCTTTCCTTCCTTGGCTTGATTTCCAATCTCCTCATTTTCTTCCTGGAGGGTCTTGCATTTAAGCATTAAGCTCTTCCCCATCTTACTTGTTGGAGTGAAGTTGATAGCAGCTACATTATCCTGAAGCTCCTTAACTTTTTTATCTTTCTCCTCTACCAAATTCTGGAATTGCAAACGCATTCGCTCTTAGTAATGTAGAAAATAAGTGCTAAAACAGCCAAGTACTAATCCACAATAGACTAAATTTTAAGTCACATTGAATATAAGGTTGCATGTGCTTATTTTATTGAAATTACCTAATTCAGGTGGAGTGTCAAGATAATTTTATTTTTATAGATAATAAGCATAACTAGTCAAATCATAGCAATGTATAAGAAACGTGCAGGGTTTGCCAATCCAGATACCTTCAAGCGCATAAACTCCTCATGAATTGCAGGATCAAGTAATAATCTTCTTGCCTGCAAATTTAACACAACAGAAGATTGAGCAACACAAAGCAAACCATTTTCTATCAAATACTTTAACATTCGGAGTGGTTGATAAAATCAAAACTAGTCATAAAAACGTTGGATACATAGAAAAAAAAAAGAAAAAAAAAAGAAGTTGCTGTAAGTTACTCTACATTGGTTAACCTAAATTTGTCATATTACTTCAATGAAAGACTACATTGTGACTCTGAATAAATCAAATGGGATTTTATTTTGCAAGTTAAAATGCCTCAATTTATAAGCCAAATATAATAAATAGATATAAATCACATATAAATTCTGTATTTAGGAAGTGACATTTCTAATGTCACAAAAAAATAATGTAGCTCTTTGGGGAATAGATAGGAGCACCGATCATGTCTTATTTTTAGACAGACACAATGTGTGCATCTTCTATGTATCTGGTCATGTAACAGGAACGCATACAAACTCCAGCATTCAACAAAATAATCCTCATATACTAGTCAGACTTCCCAAAAAAAAGAGATTTTGCCTAACAGAAGTAAGAAAATTCAGGCATACCTGCATCGATAGAGGCTTCAGTTGTGACCTTAAATCCCGAACTGCTGACTGTGTCATTTTAAAACAAATTTATCAGTTGATGAGCATATATATATGCAAGGAATTTTTAACATGTGATGTGAATACTAATGACCTAAGGAATTTATACAGTTCACTTTGTTAAGATATGCATTTAGCGCCCAGCTTAACCTATGTGGCGCCATTGACAACCAACTTGTCATTCATTAATGCTGATTGGTCCATACACAGTGAAAACAATCATATAACTTGTTTTAGGCAGTTTATTTATTTAACCTGATAAAGACTACTCTGTTTTAGAATTGTGACTTATAAGTTCATGTTCAGTCAAATAAACATCTTGTCAATTCAAAACAAATTAGCCATCTCAACCAGAAAAAGGATTACCTATATCCAATAGCACAATTCACAAGTCATGGTATCATTGGCCTGGGTATTGTGCCTTTATATTTTGTAATATTATGAAAATTTCCTATGTAAATGGATGAAGAAAGACGGAAGCATACAGACATTACGAGCGTATAATGAAGAAATAAATAAGCACCTTCATATCTGCTATTTCCTGCTCTCGCTTTGCAATTGTTACTATAAACGCAGCTTCCTTTTTCTTTGATTTATCTAACTGAAATTAGTAATACAACATGGATCAATACAAGATTATACACTTTCCACCAAAAGAAGGCATAATCTTTTTTTCATCAAACCTGCTCTCGAAGTGATTCCTCAGATGATTTCAAGTTTCGGAGATAATTCACTACCACTCTAGGTTCTGCATACATGGAAAACATCAGTAACCATTATCCCAAAATTTCTCAAAAACAAAAAAAATACATGGTATCATGACATGGATTATCTTTTACAGTGGCTTAAAGAAACTAACCAACTGATGAGCCTGGAGGAATGAAAGACTCCTTCTCAAACGCAGAATGCCACTTTTGAACTTCTGCCTTTGCTCCTTCAAGATCTGACTATAACCAAAAAAACCACCATAAAAGTAAGATAACCGCATACAAGATAGATACAAGTAAATCCAGCAGATATTCAAGCAATTGCAGCCCCACTGTAAAAAGAAAATGCCATTTTTACATTAAAGGCACTACACAAGTATTTCGGATTACAATCGACTCTTTGCTTGATAATTCTAGATGGCAAGATGAATGAGTGGGTTGGATGACGGGTCGTAAGTGTTGAAATGGGTCATTTGTAGCAGGAGTGGAAAGGGATCTGGTCTCATTAGGTTGACCGCAAGCATTTTTTTTTCCCCTTATTTTTAATCAATAACTAGAGCACTAGTATGACTAAAAACTATTATCAAATATAAACTAAATCGTTGAATAAAACCAATTAGGAGGTTGTATGCATCAGTAACCGGATCAAAATTGTCACCTCTTATATTAATGGAAGACATGAAAGTAACAAAGATATGATGAAAGATAAGTAAATACATACTTGGCATGTTGCAAGAGTATCCTGACAGCTCTGGAGACTACAAAAGCCGAAGCACAAAAGGGGAAAGGGGGTTTATGTTTGATTCAAATGCAAGTATTAGAAATAGACCAAAAACCTTAATAAACAAGATGATAAATGTTTGATGATACCTTTCACGAAGAGATAAAATCATCCCAGTTGCCGCACCTGGTGCAGTTTCTTCTACTTTTATGTTAGCCTGAGATGTAAACAAAGTAATTGCAAACATCAGATTAATGATCAAATAAACTAATGAGTAAACTATAAGTAGTTGAAATTAGATGACACATAACAATTCCAATGTCAGATTAGGAAATCACGCACTGAATATCTGCAACAATCTTAGTATTTTACTGTCCTAAAACCACGGTTAAACTTCCATTCCTTTAGTAACGTAGTCAAACACAGATTCGTATGCCTTTTTTTTGTAACAGAATGGAAACAAAATAATGGATGACTGAAGGATGCCTTTTGATACAGCGGTTATTTCTATTAAAAACTAAAACAGGTCACAGACATGACATTCATAAAATGTTTAGGTATGAGGCTAGATAATTCCTCTCACGTAATCTCCGTTTTTATAGTTTAATTCTTCCGAACGATAAACGCTTTGTCGGGTTAGTGCAGTATGATGTGTTGGGATGTCATGGTGTTTATTTCACCCAAAACAATATCTCTTAATCATGTGTCCTGCACGTAGCCTTAGAGGTACTCATGACTGAAGTTTGATTATTCTTACATATTGTAACAGCTAACAAGCATGCATAAATTTATTTGCTGTGAATCCGATCGATCCTGGCAAGTGCCATCTCACACATCAAAGATCCACTTACTCTAACTCCCTTCAATTTTGGATAAAAGCTTAAAAGGTCTACAGTAGATCCATAGCAATGGTAACTAGTTTTGATGGCAATATTCTCGATATTGGTCTAGCGGATATGAGCAAACAACCTAAGTATTCTCATCGACTTCCACATAACTCATCTTAAAAACAAAAGTACTCGTTCCAAGTAATACGAATACATAATGAATAAATCCTCCTTCCATCCAAAGTTCAAGTCCGCTTTCAAGATTCGACAACAAGTAAGAACATACAACAGATTTTATTTAAAAGATATACATACAACAGTTTACGGCTTTACGCAATGCACCATTCAATTAGAAAAGGGGGAAGCTTATACACGAGTTAATTACACAAATATATGCATCCTACTCATAATATACGACATCATCACTTACAGGAACACATCGTATTAAAAGACTGTCCGTTTATTAAAACTTACGTAACTAACCTTTTTGGAGCCAAATATATCATCTTCGTCATCATCGATATCACCAAACCCTCTCTTACTACCTATTAAATAACAACCACATTACTAAAATCATCAAAGCTTATTTTTGGGCATATGAGCTTACGCGGTTTCGCCTTATGTTTCATAAGCCCATTTTTTCCGGCTTATTTTGAAACTTATGACCTTATGATATAAGTTTATTATGTCATAATAAACTTATCCATAAGTTTCAAAATAAGCCAGAAAAAAATGAGCTTATGAAACATAAGGCGAAACCGCGTAAGCTCATAAGCCCAAAAATAAAGCTTAAAATCTATTAAGGGGTGTTTGGCTAAGCTTATTAAACGTAAGCCCATTTGGGCTTATTTTTTATAAGCTCCAATTTTGTGGCTTATTTTATAATAAACTTATAAAAGCCGACAAGTCTCAAAATAAGCCGTAAAATTGGGGCTTATAAAAAATAAGCCCAAATGGGCTTACGTTTAATAAGCTTAGCCAAACAGGCCCTAATTGATACCTGCAGCAGCAGCAGCAGTTCTTTTAGGGTTTGGTCCAGCAAAATCATTACCAAAATCATCATCCTGCAAATTTAATCCAAATTTAATAAATTATAATTATAATAATAATTATTATTATTATTATTAACGGTTAATGGTGTAATTTAATAGAAATTAAATGTAAATTACTTCTTCGATATGAGATCGTGATGCCATTCGTGTTTTTCAAATCCTGGTTTTTGTTTGGGTTTAGGGCTCGAGTGTGTTTTTATTTGTTTTTGGGAGTTAAAAGCAAACTGAAGATGATACTTTTTATATATTTTTTTTAGAGTAAATTGCAAAATCAATCCCCATTGTTTGGTCAAATTGCAAGTGGGATTTGTATAACTTTTCTAAATTACAAATTTTGTCTCTTCAGTCACGTCATTCTCAAACTTTAATTACAAAAAAACGTCATTGTTGTTCATATTTTGTTGCGTTCTATGTCTTTTTCACTAACGCTCGTCATATAAGTACGTTAAATCACCCCATGTGACTTGCACGTGAGGACATTGTTTGAGTAAGATGTTGTCACCTTACGAAGGCCTTTGTGAAGTCCTTCGGATGATGGCTAGTCAAGGTTAGAACCTGCGAACACAATAAACGCGTTAGCCTCGCCCCGGGTGTTTATCCCAGGACCAAGCTCCGGCGTGAGAGTAAGTATAGGGTTGGTAGGAATAAATGTGTGTGTGTAAATGTGCAGTAAATGCTAAAAACACAAGTGAGTAAATGAGAAGTATTTATACTACCTCAAACTGTACCTGATTACTGTTCGGAACAGTGCGAGGTACAAGTAGGCTACTGTTCCTGACATGTAGGGTGTGGCGCGCTATTCTATCCCATACTAGGATGTCAGCGTAGGCTTCCACGTAGTAGACATAGACCCGTGAAATCAGGGTTGAAGGCGGCGCATTGTCTGGACCGTCCGGTCGTGTCCGTCCGGACACTATCTGTCCGGACCATTATAGACCGTCCGGCTATATACACAGTCGGGGGCAACCACCTCGTTACTACTATACGGGTATGTATATATAGAACTTATATCCTTATTGGATAGTCAAGCATGCATGTGTATGGAAATTTGGTAAGTAAATCTCGGCCCATAACCGATTAAAAATAGCAACCCAATTATCGGTTTCTTATACTAGTTTAAATAGAAATCAAAAGTCACACACAAAACACAGCGATTCTAAAATCCTAAAGTTCTCACGCAGATTTGTACGGTTTCTAGTTCTTTTTAATTTTCTTATATAAAAACATTCATACCTCTATGAGTTTAGTCCTATGCACGTTAGCTTGCTATTAATATATGAAGCTATTGCATGCATGCATGTTATTATGTTTTTTTGTGTTCATGAATTACGCCTGAGTTTAGTCATATACATATTAGTTTGTTTTTACTTTTATAATACTGATATGTACATTTTTATCAGTATCTTTAATCATAGTGCCCATATATATTCTTATATATATTCACTAACACTCACACACATGTATGTATTTTTTTTACATATTAAATAGTGCCCCTTTACTATACTTTCAGTTAAGGTACGACTGTTTGCGTTCTATCTTCTTATATTCCCTGATAATATTGTAGAATTAGGTACTGTTATTGTTGTCGTTATTATCTAAAAACGTGTTTATTTATTACTACGTACATAGCACTTAGCGGCCTTGTTATATGTGTTAATTTAATGGTATTTGATATCTTTTGCAGGTACTGTGTGATTTAAAAACAGTTATAAGTTATGATGGAATGGTCAGAGATGTTGCATGAAGTACTTGATATAATAGCACATAAATATATCACTTGCTACGAAGATTATCCGAGTTTTGCAGGCGTGTGCAAGTCTTGGCGTTTAGCGGCCGTAAGAACATACCACAACTCGAATGGACCTCCTTCGCGGTTGCCATCTTTAATGCTTGCAGAAAAAAGTGACGATCAAGAGTCTCGTGAATTGTTCCTCCTTTCAAACAAGAGCATCCGCAAGATATGACTGCCTGAAGCATATGGTAAGGTATGCAAGTCTTCATGTGGTTGGCTAGTGACCGTGGGACGTGACTTTGGGACACAACTCATCAATCCGTTATCGGGTGAAATCATCAACCTTCCAAAGGCAGAAACCTTTCTACCCTTCTTTTGTCCTTCCGGTTTTGATATCGCCATCGTAAAGGTAGTCCTCGTGATTCCATCAAAATTGGTGCTTATACTAAACGGTGTTGTGGGGAAGCTAGCGTTTTGCCATATTGGAGATGACAAGTGGACATCTCTTGAACAGACTTTGGACTCTAAAGGTCTGATCTCGCCCATAACCGATATTACTTTCTACAATGGACAAGTTTATACTTTTGAAGGTGAAGACAAAATTATCCGAGCATGCAATGTTAATGGGAAAGATCCAACTGTCTTGGTTGATGTAGAAACGATGCCAGAAGATCTTTATGATGATTTTGCTTCAGATGATTATAATTATTATATAGTTGGACAAGATGATGGCGAGAGGAAGCAGTTGCTAGTAATTAAAAAAGAGTCTAATAAAAGGATTATCGAAGAGTCTAATGAAAGGGAATGTCCTGAGACGACTTACGAGACAAAGAGTTTTAAAGTTTTGGCTTATGATTTGGAAAGTGGGAATTGGTCAGAAGTGAAAGATTTTGGTAGGAAAACTTTGTTTGTAGGATTTAGTTCGTCGTTTTGGACGGAGGACACTAGGGGGGTCGGGGGTGATAAAGGGAAACTGCATATACTACACAGATGATCAAATTATAAATGACTAAAAAATTTGGATAGCAAAAAAGGAGCAGGGAGAGATATGGGGATTTATAATTTGTCAGATGGAACCATTGAATCTCACTTCACAGGGGAATCACTTGACCATTTTGCACCACCGATATGGCTTCAATCCAAGTGAATTTAATTACGATGTAATTAGTTATGTTTGTTACGAAGGTCTTTCAAACGGTGTTAATCATATCAGACTATCAGAGTATTAATTTGATTTTTGAGATTAGTATGAGTTATATGGTAGAAGTCATTGCTTAAATTTCGTGATTTATTATATAGCACCAATGTGGTATTGTGTGTGTTTTTGTTCTTGAAAAAAAAAAAAAAAAACCAACAACAACAACAACTGTGCTTCTTTTGCCACATTCACGTAAACTTATAATTATAGTTTAACGGCAACAGAATGTGAATGAATGTTTCAGAGGGACTCAACATACCGTTACTTCTCTATACATGTGGCTATACTACAGTATGCAACTTTAACAGTGTTAGTTTTATGAACAAGAGTAGTGAAGAAAGGGTGGGATTAGTAGCGATTAGAAGCATCGAGAACCAAGGTTATAATAGCCCGTTGACCATAAGGAAAGCAGAGAAGTCTGACCTTG
The DNA here is from genome assembly GCA_014162995.1 of Artemisia annua. Classification (NCBI taxonomy): domain Eukaryota; kingdom Viridiplantae; phylum Streptophyta; class Magnoliopsida; order Asterales; family Asteraceae; genus Artemisia; species Artemisia annua. Next base: position 130,280 of record LBNU01023912.1, read on the forward strand.
AAATACGGGTGCAGTGACCATTATTCTTAGATGCAGATTTTGTGGATTAAGAGAGATATATGGCGCTTAATCAAACAAGTTTGGAGGTATAGCTTTAGTGTCAAAAGATGTCATTCATTATGTGGTTTTGGAGTTTAACTCATTGGTCAACAGAATTTACCATTAAATATGCACCCATTCTGCATAAACTTAAATAATATTGACTCAAATAAGTGAATCCAAAAATGTGATTTAAGCAAACTTCGTACTAAGGTGACAAGATCGGAAACTTCAAAACTAAAATTGTCATATTAATGCCACATACCAGTGCCACTGTCGAAAATAATAACAAGTAACACAAGATGGCACAATGAACTACTTGACAGAAGATGGAAGCTTGACCGACCATTTATAATAAGTTCTTTCACTATAAACATTTATGCAACAAGCAACGTGGGATATAGTTCCTTCTATTGATTTCTACTTCTATGTGATTTGGTTGACAAAAAGAACACAACAATACTTTTAACTTCTTAATTATTTCATCCTTTTGTATGCGTCTTCCTATTAATCCCTTCAACAAACAACCCTCCTTCAAAAGGCAAAGCATCTCACAATGATTTTTTCATTAAAGAGAGTACATTTTTCCTTGCTAGATACCCAATGGCCAATACAATGAAACTGCTATTTCTTTTCATTGCTATAGTCCTTGCTATAGTTCTTGCTAGATACAAAAGTTGGGCGTTCCTTGTTTGGGTCCTGTTGGATTTGTAGCTTGTGTTCTGAGATTGACCGAGGTACACCAGTCATGTGTTTCGGCTCCCATGCGAAGACATCCAGATTTTTCTGCAGGAGTGCGCACACAGCTGCTTTCCCTTTATCCGACAACGAACCTCCAATTGACACCTGTTGTTCAGGGTAATCAGGGTGTATGGACTTTAAGTTGGTATTTTTTAGGCTGCGCCAGTTCTGGAGTGTGCGTTGGACTCAATTACCGTATTACATCATGCGGGGAGGGCACAGGCGTTGTTGTAAAGGGTACAATGGCCGCCTCTATGTGAAGTTTTAGCATTCCAGTGGCGTGGATGGTACCCGGCGAGGCTATCTCCAATGATGCCATTGACTGCGAGGGGATCTAATCACCATAAGTTCATCCCGTGCTTTTGTGGAGGCTTCGGCTGTTGCATTGACCGTAACTACATCCGTAGTTGTACCTATTTGGCATATTTTTTCTCCGGAGGAGCCTGTAACGATATGCGGCGGGATCACTGGGCTTTGTACTCTCGGTCTGAGTCTCTGAGCACAATGTCGGTCAACTTATTCTCGCGGATGGCTCCTACCATCAACCATACATGGCGGATGGAGTAGTTGTGACGCCCCCGCATGTATTCAATGGGAGTGGGCTCGCGCCACTGACTGCGTTGTCCGCAGTGCAACTTTGGGAAAGAAATTCCATATTAGAGAGAACCTCTGCGACTTTTTGCTTGACTTTTGCGGGGCCATGATTGATGCATGTATGTGTCTGCCTGTCTTTAGCTGGTTCTTATCTCCAGATCATTTGGATCCTTCTCGTATTTAATGTTCTTGACTAAGCTGGTGGCCATAGCGCTGGCCACTCTTACTAAATTTATCAATAGTGGGCGTAGATGGACGCACTCATCATCGTTTGTGGTTGGCCTTTCTGTCCATGGGAAGTACGCAGTAACCCATTCCCTGTGCGTCTTCTTCTGTGAGGCAGCATTGGTGGGGGTTTAGAAAATTTGCTCCCTGTCGGGCGAATGACCTCTACAGGATTTTGTCAAGCGGGTACTTGTCGTTCCCGACGTGAGCGTTGCGCCTCCATCCATTGGGGCGATAGGCTCCTTGTTAGCGATACCTGCATGGGTCATGGTGGAATAGTCTCCTTCGTTCTTGGCGTCTGTAGTTCGAGTATCCCTTTCTTGCTATCCGCGGTGGAACACGCGGCTCGTTCCTTGAATGAAGACCTTGGCCGCTTCATTAGTCGTCGAGGTTTGCGGACTTTCATTTATATTTTTGATAAGGTCTTGGTTGTTAATCGCCATTCATGATCCTGAAATTTTAGAAGTCGGGCAAATGGGCGCTTGACGTGTGTTGCATTCGCTTTAAGCGCTCCATGAACGTGTCGCTCGGATTCCCCTATGCGCTGTTTATCCTGGCCAATTCTAGGGTCCTCGCACTTCATTTCTTTGTGGTGAAGTTCAAGCGGAATGACCTTCCGGCAACCTTATAGCCCCTTATATAGCTCTTCGTGGAATGCGTAACCGAAGTTTGCGTCCCCACCTAATGTGGATATTGAACATATGGCAGCGCAACAGGTATGTGCCATTTCGATCTACAGCGATTCGAATTTAGGTGTCATGCAGGGTCACCGTTGCCATATATGTTTTCATTGGAAAGGGCATTGCGCCTTTCTTGTTTGTACGAGATAATCGGCTGATGCGCTTTGAGAAACGAGGCATCAACCTTTAGTTGGCGACGCCAAGGAAGTGATATGTCCTTGTCCTCTTGCCTAGCGAGTCTCGCTCTGGACTGTCAGTGTCGTTTTTTTTTTTTTTTTTTTCGTGTTTCTTTATCCTCGTTGTTCGAGAGTGGCTCGAGAAGAATCGCTTCTTTACGGTGGCTTGCGCAAGTTTTTCATCAGAGTTGCAGAGCTAGAGGGCTTCACTTGGGAAAAACGTCTCCGCTGGTTTGTCGTAACTCTGTCTGGCTTCCAGATCTAGATAGCCTTCGCTTGGTGAGTGACGCCGGGTAAGCATCCTACGTGGACTTCTGCGACTGAACCTAAGGCCAGAGTGGTTACGTAGTGCGTGCCATCTTCGGCGCTCCGTGATTTCCTCCGAGTACTTGCGATTTAAAGTTGACCCAGAGCCTAGGAGGAGCTCGGTGGCGCCTGCTCGTATATGGCTCGTTAAGTGCCGCTGCGCGGACCACTCTGAATCAAGCCGAGCGGGTACACCTGATGGCCAGCCTTGCTACTTGGCATGCCTCTGGAGCGAGATTGGATCAACGCTTTCGTATTTTTGGATACAAAATCTTTAACGTTACAACTCGAGTATCTTCTTCCAGCGCAACGATATTTTCTTCCAAAGCAGTCCCCTTATCTCGGTTAGGCGCGCCTGGCGGCACAGTATTGTTCACTGTGGGTACCGTTTGATCGGGAGTGTTGAAGAGGTTTCGCTGGAGATCATCAGTGTTTGGGACCACCGTGGTGGTTTGAGTCGTTTCTGCGGGTAACTCCGCCGTTGAAAGAATTGGGGGTAGTCCCAGTTCCTGGTGACTAGGCGCACTGGTTGTTCCAGTGGTTTGCCTGGAGATTAAGTCCTGATAGTTCTTCCTCTGGGGGTCACCACGTGTCTTATCCAACAGCGGAGTCCGCTGATTTAGATTTTTATGCTTTGTCATCCTAGTTCTTAGTGTAGGGTCCCACGGATGGCGCCACTTGTTGATACAAAAGTTGGGCGTTCCTTGTTTGGGTCATGTTCTCGTACCAATTAGATCTTAATGCTGTTGAGACCTGCGCACTAAGAAAACAACAGAAACCGTTAGGCTTATCGAGGGATTGTCTCCCCCGATTATCCTCCGGCGTGAGAGTAAGTAATCGAATTAAGGGTTGTGAAGAGTTTAGGGTTTTGTCAATCGTACCTTGGACGAGAGCTATGATGCCCTATTTATACACATGTAACCGATAAGGTTACGTGTTCCTCACTCTTCGGTGTGTCCCGCGTATCGCAGATATTTGATATACACTCCATAATTAGGAGATATCCTTATCAAATCTATAAATAATTATTGGGCTTGGGCCTTGTGAGCCCAAACCGTCTAAATGGTAGTCCATTTATTGTTATTTGCGGCCCACACGTGGTGGGCTTAAGTGTTAGTAATGTCTACTAATCGGATTCGTGAGCCGAGTGTGGACTATACGTCATCATGTCCCCCCAGTCTAGTGTGCGCAGGGTAAAACCTGCGGATACTAGACTAATAGCCGTATCGAAAGTATTCCCACTGCGTACGCGGGAAGGATTCAAAAGTAAACCGCCTAAAAGACACGTATGATGCATCTAGTCCAAAAAAGTGCATTTTAGGTACCTCGGGAAGTGGAGAGGCTATCCACGTGTCCTGTACCATTTCATTTCCCAGCCACACGATTCGAGTTAGTGGGGTACACGTGTCATTCATCTGTGATGGGTGGAATACTATATAACCGCCTTCCACTTTTACTGTGATTATCACAGTAAAATGCGATTCCTCTCCATAAACTTCTAAATCTCCATTGAAACCACTTTCTATATACTAGGTAATTAGCGCGTGCGCCTGTTTTTTACATAGGAAAAAATGGTTCTTCAACTTCATGATTGTACCGCCGAAATGTCTGAGGATGAACTGACGCAGTTCACCTCGGATTATTTTATCCCGTTGGACCTGCACCCCGAGGTGCCAGGTCCAAATGACACCATCGCGGACTTCCCCGTAGGGAAGGTGGGGGTTTATACGCGCTTTTTCGAGTGGGCGAATCAGCGCATACCCATATCCGTGTTTCTGAGCGATATCCTTAATTATTACCAGCTCCACATCTCCCAGCTGCACTGTATTGGCGCTGGGAAGATTGCCAATTTTGAGATCAACTGTCGCTTGTTAGCGATTAACCCTACCCTCCATTTATTCCGCGCGTTCTATCGCACGTCGTGGTTAAATGGGTGGGTCACCTTCTCTAAGCGCATAGGTGATTTACAATGTTATACGAAGAAGGTAGATAAGCTTAGGGATTGGAGGGAGAAATTCTTTTGGATTGACGCCGCCGTCTTTCCATCTGATTTTTATTTTTACACCCGCGCCACTTTGCCAAGGGATGAGCGCCCCCCGAAACGTGGTACAACGTGGACCATGCGGCTATCCTTAACGAGAACCGCCTCCCCATCAACTCATACCCGGAAGAGTTCCTGGTGCACATGGGCATCAGTCGCAACTACTTCGAGCCTGAGACAGAGGTTCCCACATTTTTGAATGTGGATGGTTCGGGTGGGTGCTCATCTTGCCTTCTTTCTGTCGTTAGTAGCGTAAGCCTTTCTTCGTTTTCCGTACTTTATGTAACGTGATTTTCCTGTCTGTTTTTTTGCGCAGAGATGGATCTTTTTGGTGTTGTGCAGCTGGAGAAGCCACGATCCGTGGTGGTGGGAGTGCGTCCCTTGAGGGAGGGTGAGACGCCCATATTGGCCGCGACGGCAGGGCGCGTCGTGGATTTGGCTGTTCAAGAGCCTGAGGGCTCCCCCTCTGTGGTGGTAGCCACGCCAGTACAGGATTTGGCTCCTGCGGTGGAGCAAGGACCTGATGTTGCCCAGCCTCCTCCCAATTCTGCGAACATTGAGCAGATCATTTTGGAGGATTCTGAAGAGGAGGTGGAGGAGAGCCACCAGTTGAGGCGCAAGAGAGCGTCTGGTAGTTATGGTGAGGGACCTTCCAAGAAGCCGCGTTCTGAGGCTGAGGAAGGCGCGTCTTTCACAGATGCGCAGATGGGGTAAGTATCCTGTTTATCTTATCGCATGATTCTGTCATTTCATAGATTACTCCTAACTTAGTCTCTTTGTTTCTGCAGTGTGAATGCTGAGAAGTCTGGAGGAGACGCATCCATGACTGAATTTGAGAAGGACGTGTCCTCATCTCCTCCCCACATGTAAGTATAATACACTTAGAGTTTCCTTCTTTCTTCTGCTTTCCCATACGCTAACATAGATAATGTTGTATCTTTTGTGTAGTGAGCAGCAGACGGGGGATACTGGCGCACAAGATGGGAGTGCGTCGCCCAAGGTGAGCCCCTTTCTGGATGAGGTGGCTACACCGAGGGATATCAGGGAGGAGTCAAGGCCTCTTGACTTTGTGATGGAGGAGTTGGCCTCTGTTACTGTGCGCCAGGCCGAGCTGGTGGCGCAGGCAAGGGCGAGCTATGCTGGTGAAAGTAGCCGCTCCTCCCAGTATGAGGAAGAGATTACCAGCCTGAAGGCGCAGTTAGCAGCTGTGCAGGCTGAGTTAGCAAGCTCTAAGGCTGAGCAGGTGAGCTCCAAAGCTGAGTTGGAGCGCGCAGAGGCGTCTGCGCAAAGGTTGGCAGATGGGAGACTGTCAATGATGGTAAAGTTGGAGCATGAGCGTGCTTCCTCCGAACGACGCAAGATTGACTCCTTGTGGGCATTGAAGTACCTTCAAGAGAACCGGAACAAGCATTTCGCTAATCTTGAAGAGTTCCGCAGCGTTGTGGAGGCGGCGCTCAAGAGGCAGGAGGAGAAGCTCCGTAGGCTCAGTATTGAGTATGATGAGGAGCTATATCCTCATATGGTGTAATCTGTGGCTGAGCGCAGGTAAATTCCATTGCTTCTTTAATTGCTTGTTTATATACTTAGCCTTTTAGCCTACTAACACTTGTGTTATTTTGTAGGTGGTTGATCAGTCATGGTCTTCGCTTGGCCGCCATGTGCACACTGGAGGCTCCGGAGGTCACCATGGCCTTCAGAAAGGTGGTGGAGTGCGCTGTTGCGTATGGCAAGACTGTGGCCGCTGACAAGCTAGATGAGGCCAAGGTTTTGACTGTGCCGCTTGCTGAAGTCCCTGGATATAAGGCAAGTGCCCATGCTGAGCTCCTTGCTGCCATGGAGGAGTTGAAGAAGCTTGAGCTTCCCCACATTGCGCGATTGGAGTGTGACCAGGATCAGCCAATCAGTGTGATCATGGCGGGACTCACTCTTCCAAGGCATCTGCAGGATAATGCTGACCAGCAAGTGGACTTCTACCTGAAGCCTGACGTGGCGCAGCTGAAGGTACCCATTTTTGCTCAGCCGCGTGATATTTTGAATCCCTTCCGTATTGAGAAGGAAATATCATTGCAAAGGTCTTTAACTGCTCATGCATCCAGGGTCGCCAGGAAGAAAAGCGTAAAAGGAAAGGCCCTTCTGTGCGGCATAGGCGCTGCTCATCTGCCTAGGTCGGATGGTGTGCCAGTTACGGTGGCCACTGTTTCTCCGAGTGATGCTGAGCTACTGAAAAGACTTAGCGATGCGAAGGAAACAGCTTTGTGTGGAAGCTCCAGCCAGCTGAGGCGTACTCATATTTTTTAGGCTTTTTGTATTTGGCTCTTAGCTTTTGAACAGATTTTGTATAGACTTGTCGTATATATAAAAAAAAGTTCTTTTGTACTTAGCATTTTTATATTTCCCAAGTATTTATGCTTTTGAACTTGTTGTTCTTTTGTGGATGTTTAGGCGCGGTTTGTATATAACTCTTGTATCTTTGTAGTTAAGATATCTTTAAGTATTCAAGCGCGCTCAAAAAATCATAGTTATGTATAGATATACAAAGTAAAGACCATATTCGTGTATGGAGTATAACTTAGGGAAAAATAGAAATCATAGTCGTCTATGAACTTTTACAAGTATACTTGTCGTATTTTGCATATTATGTTAAGGAATAAAGTGTCTTGGTTTCCTAAGTTGTTAAACGCGCACAGTGTGCAATATTGCGCATCCATCGTGGGGTGCGCAAGGAACTTGCGCCAACGTCTTGAGCGCAAGGTGTTTAACAAGGATACGTAATCCGAAGTTGATGGGTTTGCAACCCTCTTACTCAACGAGTTGTTTAGTAGGTTAACTCATCCTTTTTACCATCGTGGGTATTAATTAGTGCATGCACGCCATGTAGGCTAAAGGTAATGTAACCAACACATTGAAATATAAACAGTATTTAAATAACAATGCAAAGAGATTATGTCGCGGAGTTAGCTAGAAACCGCGAATTTTTTATTAATACTTGCAAGTTTTTGTAAAAAAGAAGAAACATTACTTATCTAGATAAGGTAAAAAAAAAAAGAAATACATGGATCTTTATTGGGACACTTTCTAAAGTGCGTGAATGTCCATGTTGGGCCGTAGCCTGTCCTAAAGGTAGCATCTCTTGAGATTGCGAACGTTCCACGTGCGCTGTAGCTCGTGGTCATCCTTGCCGCGCAACTTGTACGCTCCTTTTCCAAGTGCTTCAACGACCTCGTAAGGTCCTTCCCACTTTGGTCCTAACTTTCCAGTATCCTCTGCGCGGCTTGAGTCGTTCTCGCGGTATACGAAGTCGCCTGGTCGGAATGAAGTGCTTCGTACTTTGGCGTCATAGTATCCTTTCATTCTTGACTTGGCTTTTTCCTCTCGTATTGCTGCGCGTTCACGTCGCTCTTCCAATAGATCTAAGTCTATACGCCGCTCATCATCGTTAGTAGTAACGTTAACTTCCGCAGTGCGGATGGTTGGCATTCCAATCTCAGCTGGTATTACAGCTTCTGTCCCATAGACAAGAGAGAAGGGAGTGTCTCCGTTGCTAACTTGATAGTTGTTCGGTGCGCCCAGAGAACATGTGGCAGTTCTTCTACCCATCTTCCTTTGTGCCTGTCCAGGCGCGCTTTTATTCCTTCACCCAGGCTTCTGTTCGCGCGTTCAACCAGACCATTGGTTTGTGGGTGAGTTACTGACGCAAAGTGTTGCTTGATGTTCAGTTGTTCGCACCAGTCTTTGAACGGGTTATCACGGAATTGTTTTCTGTTGTCTGAGATTATCTCTCCAGGTAAGCCAAAGCGGCATACTATGTTATCCCATACAAACCGCTTCACTTGGTTACCTGTTACCGTCGCTACTGCCTTTGCCTCAATCCACTTAGTAAAGTAATCTATTGCTACAATGAGGAATTTCACTCCTCCTGCGGCAACAGGGAAAGGTCCAGCGATGTCAATACCCCATTTGTAGAATGGCCATGGTGATGTGATGGGTGTTAACTCGTGTTGCGGTCGACGTGGGATTGGTCTGTGAACTTGGCAGTCGCTGCACTTGCGTACCAAATCCCGTGCGTCCCTGTGCATAGTGGGCCAGTAGTATCCTGACCTTAGGGCTCGTGCTACAACAGAACGTGGTCCTGAGTGCATACTGCATGAACCAGCATGGATCTCTCGGAGTACATAGTCTGCCTGAAGGGGTCCAACGCACCTAAGCNCTTTTAAATGTTAATTTTAGTAATTCAAATTAATGTATACAATGTGCTTGATAAAATGTATGAACAAATTACTTAGTGTAAACTAATAACACGAACTGAATAAAAATAACATGTATGCATACACGTCCGTGAGAAGGCCTTATGTTCAAGGAAAGGAGATAAATGGAGCTAGGATAAATGCAATGCCGTCCATCAGGTTAGTTACATTCTTTGGTTTTGTATGCGTTGTGACATATGGGCTGTAAATATTTAACGAGGGTTTGATATATCCTTGCAGGATGGGCATGGGAGAGCCTGGCACTAATGCTGCAATTGGATGGTATCAATTAGTTGTGATGGAAATTCGAAAACAATCGATGAAAGCTCTTTCATTTTGTATTCATAGAATTAATTGAATTGAAAGTAATCATGTATAAGTATTTGTATATGACTTTGATTCACTTATATCAGGAAAAAGAAATTAAATATATTGTGTCTGTCATTTGAGGGATGCAAATCAGAGGGAGTTCATGCTACTGATATAGAAGGTGCAGCTTATTGTGATTTTGCCATTATATCCTTCTTTTTTATTTTAAAAGTATATTATATCCTTATTTTAATAGGTACCAATGCACTATCACACCAAATTTGTTAATTTTGGCTATTGCAGTTAGAAGATGGCGTTTTAGAGGAGCTACTGAAGAAATTCTTAATTATACCGAAATGGTGCAAATTTTAGATAAAAAGAACAGTATAAGGTCATAGCTATTGTTCTACTCATTAATATTTTTTCCTTGAATTTTACTAATTCACTTGATTATTTATGCAAGTTGCCATTTCAGATCCTGAAGCTCAACAATACAAGCTACTGTATATAGGCCTTTATCTTCTTATTGATTGGGCTCAGAACCAACAGGTAATTGTCACACAAGCTAGCCACTTGTGAATGGCCAACCGTAACAAAGATAACCTGGAAGTCTAAGACCAACTCAATGAAATCCTGAGGAGTATAGTGTTTCCCCGGGTCGTTAAAGTCCCAACGAGGCTGAAATTGTGTTTTGGAAAACGTTTATGGGAAGAGTGATTAGGAATAGTAACCAGATAAAGATTTGGATTGATTATTACACTACTGATTGCTTGGAATTGAAAATGAGAATTCACAATAAACAGATATAACAAATATATAACACAAAATGCAAATAAGCAAAGTACAGGGACTAAAATTGCCAATTTCCAAATTACAGGGACTGAAAATGACAAGTTCCAAACTTTGGGGTGAAAAATGAAAATTTTAAAACTTTTATTATTAAAGAAAATTAAAAACTAAAAAGAAAATATTTTAATAATATTATACTAATTTAATATTAATTATTTAATTTAAACTATTTTAATTAACTTAAAAACTATTTATATTAAACCTAACAATATTTTAATTACAAATTTAACTTAAGAAATTACAAAATTATTTTCTAAAAATCTAAAATGACTTAAAATACTTATAAAAATTAAAAAGAAATATTTTTGTCTTTTTGTGGATCTTTTATAAATTAAAAACCTAATTAATAATTAAAATCTAATTAAACTATTAAAATAGAAAAATGAGAAAATGAAAAGTGAAAATTACAAATTTATTTTTTACAGATTCTAATTAATGTGAAAAAGATAGAAAAATTATAAAAATGAAAATTAGATTAAAATTTAACAACTATTCTAATTTCTTTTTGGTTTTTCTAATTAAACTGTTTTAAATAAACTTAAATCTAATAATTACTAAATAAAAAGTAAAAATTCTAGAAAAATTACTAAAAATACTTAATTTTATTTAGAACCTAGGAAAATTATAAAAACTTGCTACTGTTTAACAAATTTATATAGAATTAATTACCTAAACAGTTTTAATTAATTACTAATTTAACTAATATTAAATCTAATAAATATTAAACAGAAAAAGAAAATCCTAAGAAAATTACTAAAAATCCCTAAGGTGACAAACTAATTTTAAAAATTATAAAAACAGGTTATTATTAATCTAGATTTAAAAAGAGAAAATAAAAATTAAGAAAAATTAAAAATATTAAATAGAAGTTATCACTTTTATTAAAAAGTGATTATTTTTGGAATTTTCTTTTTGGAACTTGTTTATACCCTGAAAATGAACACTTTTTGTGAAAACACTTTTCAAGAAGCTCAAAAATAAGCCCTGTGCAAGCTTATGTTCTAGACAGTTTGACTTTTGGTCAAACAAGCTTGAAATAAGCTTGGACAAGCTAACAGAGGGTTCTAAAAGGTGGCTTAAGCTAGAAACTAGTTAAATGAACTTATATAAAGCTGAAACAACAAGTAATGTGCACTGATTAAGCTATAAACTAACAATAAGCACTTCTAAGTACTAAGCTGAGCACAGAAATGGGACAACATTCAGGCATGTGTGGGGCCCACAGGGATGATTGGAAACCTAAAACAAAAGTTATTCCTAAAAGCCACCCAGATGAGCTTTCTAAAAAGCCAAGGTTCAGCCCTTGGGTCCCACTAATAAGCACTAGGGGAAGTTATGAAGTTGGGTGGTTTATACTGAGTACTCAGTATATGTACTGAGGTCAGGTCACAAAGGGGGTCCTAAAAAGCTAGGGGCAAATAAGCTGAAGCTCAAAATAAGCAATTATCTAACAAGGCCTACTGACAAGCTACTCAAAAAGCTAATATGCTAAGGGTGGGGTCCACAGATAAACTAGCTAGGAGCTTATGAAGTTGGGTCTGTTCCCTGGTGCAGGGCACACAAAAGCAAAACAGGCCTAAAGAAGAAGCCAAATAAGCACTCTAGAAAATTATTAAAAATAAACTAAAATTGGGATCAACAAGCTGAGCAACTAAACTTCATTTTCCCCAGAGCTCATAAGCTAAAAGTAAAAATTGAGATCCTGAAAATTCTTGCCATAAATGAAAAACTGACATTACATAAGATTTGACTTTTTTATGAAAAGCTATAAGGTTGACTTTTTTGAGATTTGAAAGCTTCTAACTGACTGAGATGATTGTAATAAGCTACATTATGACTGAAATAAGCTACTCTAACAACTTATGTAACCATTTGAGTGATTAAGCAACAAACAATTTCCACAGTGAACAAGATTTTTAGCTTAAGGATAAAATTTGACTTTTAATCAAAAGACCATGGTGTTTTATAACTGAAATGGATTACTAGAACCTCAATAGACTTGTAATAGGCACAAAACATCAATAAAACTCACTGAAGCTCAGTGAGATCCCCTGATCCAAACACTCCTGTATACTTGACTGTTTTTTTATTTTTGAGGCTTAACACTGATTTAGCTGATAACACTGATGCACAATGACATGAAATGATGCAATAAGCTATTCTAAGCATACAAACACTGATAAATATAACAATTCCCTAAGAATCAAGAACAAGCTAAATTGATAGTGAAATGAAAAAGCTAAGCAACAATGCTATCTAATGAACAAATACCTAATTTCAAGCAATAATATTACTAAAATATGCTAAATAAGCTCAAAGGGACTAAAGATAAGCAGTGATAAGGTGATGTACAGTGAAAAGCAAAATATGAAAATGAGGCTTACAATTGACTGCACTGCACAGAACAATGAACCAAGGCCTTAGAACACACCTATAAGCTTTCTACAAAGCCACTAACCCAGANAATAGACACAAAACATCAATAAAACTCACTGAAGCTCAGTGAGATCCCCTGATCCAAACACTCCTGTATACTTGACTGTTTTTTTATTTTTGAGGCTTAACACTGATTTAGCTGATAACACTGATGCACAATGACATGAAATGATGCAATAAGCTATTCTAAGCATACAAACACTGATAAATATAACAATTCCCTAAGAATCAAGAACAAGCTAAATTGATAGTGAAATGAAAAAGCTAAGCAACAATGCTATCTAATGAACAAATACCTAATTTCAAGCAATAATATTACTAAAATATGCTAAATAAGCTCAAAGGGACTAAAGATAAGCAGTGATAAGGTGATGTACAGTGAAAAGCAAAATATGAAAATGAGGCTTACAATTGACTGCACTGCACAGAACAATGAACCAAGGCCTTAGAACACACCTATAAGCTTTCTACAAAGCCACTAACCCAGAATCTTCTTCAATCCACCCTTCTTCTTGCTTCAATCTTCTTTTCTTCTGTTTTTTTTTTATTTTTACTCTATTTTTTTTTTGTATTTTTAGTATTTTAAATAAAAGCTGATTTAATTGCTTAGGAAGCTTTTAAAAACTTCACAGAGACTTAAAGGAGCTTAATAGTTAAACAAACAACAACCCTTAACAACTTTAAAATAAAATGGAGATTTTCAAGAATATGAAGCATAAACTGAAATTACCAAAGGGAAATGGAATTAAGATTAAAGTAAGATAGAATTACATTTAAAACACTGAATTCAAACGTTTTACACTAATGTTAACAACTACAAATGGAAATTACACTAATTCGTAATTTTAATCTAAGCTACAACTACTGCTACACTAACTAACTCTTCTTCTTCTCTTTTTCTTCATTTATATAGACCTTGGGGTGTTTCTCTCTCTTTCCCACTTCAATTTGCAACCCTTGGATGCTTGGAATTGATCTGAGCCCTTGAGGAGGTTTTGGCGGGAAAATGGTTTTATAGCCAATTTGGGTCTGTGGTTGCAATTTGGGGTAGGGTAGGGTAGAATAGGGTGGTGGAGGTGATGGGTGAGCAGAGAGTGATGGGTTTGGGCGGTGGAAGTGATGTACAAGTGGAGATGGTGGGGGTGGTGTTGCAGGCAAGTGGTAACGAAGGGGGGAAAGGGGTGTTTGACCGGGGGTTTGACCTGGGGGAGTTATAACTGGGTTTGTTTGGTTGTTGGGCCAAGGAGGGTAATGGGCTAAGGGGAAGGGTTATAAGGGTAGTGGATTTGGGGTTATAATATATGGATCTGTTTGGTTTATAATTTTAACACAAGGACCATTTTTGTAATTTAGCCAAAACCAAGGGACTGAAGTTGTAATTTCTCCAAAGTTATTAGAAGGACTAATCTTGCCAAGCTTCAATAGTGAGAGGACCCTTGTTGTATATTTCTTAAATTTAATCACCAGGGACCATTTCTGCCAACCTGTGAAACTCTAGGGACCAAATTTGTAAATTCTCCAAAGTTTTCACCCAAGGACCATTCCTACCAAAGATGAGTAGCACAAGGACCAAAATTGATTTTCTTCAAAGTTTTTAAATCCCAGGGACCATTTTTGTCAATTTTGCAAAATGCAGGGACTAAACTTGTAATTTTATGAAATTTCACACCAAAGGACTAAATATGATTATTTGTAATTTTAAAAGGACCTTTGGTGACTTTTTATTGAAAATAAATGCTTAGGGACTGATTTTGTCAATTTGTGAAAGTTGGGGGACTGAAACTGCCAATTATGCAAACTTTGTTTGTTTTTTCACTTGTTTTCAAACATTTTGCATCTAAAACATATAAAACACACTTTTGGAATATTTTCACTATTTTGATGCATTATTGGGTGTTTTTGGATGTTTTGGCAGTTCATATAAGACAAAAATGATGAGTATTTACACACTCATCAATGGGGCGAGGCTGTTAATTAGCGGTTCATGCCAGAATGTCTTGCTTATATTTTTTACCATGTAAGTTGAACACTGATACTATCAATCCATAATTGAGTATCATCATACTTAATTCCGTTATCGTCTTTGCAGATCGCATATGACTTGCATAGCATGTTGATGGTTGCTACCATTTTATCTCCTGGTGAAACTTTCACTCCTGCTTATGGTGGTCTAGAGTATTTTCTTAGTATCATAGTCTCTCCAATATATGACGTTATTCGGCAAGGTACTCAATCCACAAAAGAATCTTAATGTTTGTTAGTATTCTTCATGTTTATTTACTTTCTCATTTGTTATATCAAATGACTGAAAGAAGCTAAGAAAAACCAAAATGGGATGACTGATCATTGCAATTTTAGAAACTATGACGATCTAAACGAGTTCTCTGGTACGAACTTCTTCATGAAATGGTATCTCACAAAGCCATATTTTATTACTTTACAGTAACGAGGATAGGAGATACAGGGTGCCTCCAAATATCCCAGCATGTTTTGATCCATCAGATGTCCTTGAATTTGGTCCAAATGAGAAGGTAAGACACATATACTCCAACATTTATGAAAATACTCGATACCTACATTTGACTTCATATAACAGTCAAACCACATAGTTTGTTTTTTAACCGATCATATGCAAACCTTTGATAACACTATCATCATCACCAAGTTTTTTGGTTTACACTCCGTGAAGTTGAGTGAATCTTCGCAAAAGAAGGTTTGAATGAAAGTAAAATAGAAAACAATGAATTGAAGTTTTGAGATTTTGTTAGCTGTTTCGTACGTTTCTTACTTATGATGCAGGGGTCTTTGGATTTGTGGTTATGTTTAAGAATCTATCTTTTCTTTCGCATTGCAACATGTACGTTTATATCCACTGATGGAGTATAATCCCATAAGCTCATGCCATTTTGACTATTATTTGTTCGAATTTATTTCGTACAGATTACTAAAATGAAGTTTCTATACGTGCAGGGTATATCAGCATTTGTTGGATCCATAACCCAAAACATTGATGATTTGTAAGACGATCAAAGACGCTATGTATCATTTATGACCACCCAAGTCTTCACCTCTCGGTATATATCAATAATATCCTTATTTTATAAGTTTCATCGGGATCCTTGATATGTGCTTATTCACATATCTTTTATTCACCATTATTAGACTATTATAGACCAAAAACTAACGTTCAAAGCCAAAGATATCGTGTTTTTGTGTTTATGACTGTGCAGGTAAGGATATTGCAAAAACAACATGAAAAGCAACCTATAAGCCCAAAACGAGCACGAGATGTGGAAAAGAGTTTGAAAGTCAAGTAAAAGATGAAATCTCTCGTGAAAAGCCCGTGAAGACAAATTATTTCTCAAAGGCTCAAGAAAATAAAAGAGACGCTTAATCAAGCTCAAGGATGATTATGAAGCTAAAACTTTCTAAATCCGAGCAAGTGATCACTTTTATGCTTTTGAAGATCTTTGGAAAACTCGTCTACACATCACCTGAAAGTTACAAGGACCTAAGTTTACTTTNGGGACAGGGTTCTCAACACTGGACTTTATGAATTCGTCCGATTCCTTTTCAGGAACATTGTCAAGATGCTCGTCCCCCATGTTTAGAGAGTTAGTGGGAACCTCGGGTGTGATAATGGTAGACTGAGGGAGTTGAGAAGGACTAGCAGTCATGGATTCTACAAGTTCCATTTGTTCTACTGCTAGTAATTCAGTCATATTCTTTTCTCCCTGCGATTTTTGGATTGGTGGGATTTTAACTGATGAATTCGATGAATCTTTTGGGAGAATACCAATGGTATCTTCATCATCACTCTCATCATCATAATCAAATAGAGCAGCATTGCGAAGATTGGCACGTATTTTAGCTGCTCGTTGCTCAGCCAACAATTCTTTCATGCTTTTTCCAGAATCTCGTTCTTCAGCAAGTAATTCTGCCATAGTTTTCCCACGAGAATTTGGAAATTGTGGGGGTGTGGATGTGTCAAAACCGAAAGGTTGACATTGAAAATCATCATGAGGACCCCCACAATATGCACAAGAAGAACTTGGAGCATGGCGAAGTGAAATATTAGCTAACTCCTCCTTAAGTTCTTTAAATTTCTCAA
>LBNU01023912.1:147844-163150 GCA_014162995.1 Artemisia annua
AACAACATTAGTATACACACTTTGTACACTAAACAAGTATTCCAACTTTGCGTTGAGACTTGAATGAATTTGTGATCTTCTTGCTACAAAAGAATCTCACAAGAATGAAGTATGAATATGTTAGATGTAAGTAGAGAGAGTATAGTATATGTAAGAATATGTATTAGAAGTGATAAAAGAATGAGCTTGGAATGGCTTGCTATTTATAGGAAAACAAAGTCAGAAGGCCACGGATCGGACGGAACCAAACGAATGGTTCCGTCCTTGTTGACGATTGGATCCGTGGATTCCTGACAACATATCTTCCATAAAATCTTACAAATCTAACCAAAGATCATACCATATCTTCCATGGATTCATTGAGTGTAAATCTAACTCAAATCATCAGCATATCTCTATAAGATCAAGCTACATTACAAGAATCATGATGCTATGAATGATGTAATAAAAGATTTCTAAATATGATCAAAAACATATTAACTAGAAGTAAGTAGGACAAGTTAGTTAAAGGTTATGTTTATGTCTAAACAAAATGTGTAAAATACTTAAACTCATGTTTATAACTTGTTGCTAAACTTCACCTTGTATTTTGTCGTTAACAAAACACGGTAAAGATCGTAAAATATAAATAACGTTTTTAGGACGATATTTGTATTAACAACTTACATAACTCAAAGGCATTTTGTGTGAAAAGATTCAAGATCTTAAATATATTCATGGTACAACTATAAGTAAATGACATCCTCTCCAGAGTCCAGACTAGGGGTGTAAACGAGCCGAGTCGATCCCAACACCGCCAAGCTCGAACTCAACTCGATTACTAAAACTCGAGCTCGAAACTTGACTCGAGCTCGGTCGATATTTGGTTTTTAAGCTCGAGCTCGGCTCGTTATGTTGAACTCGAGCTCGGAACTCGACTCAAGCTCAATTATTTTCACGTTTAAAGCTTGAACTCGAAGAAAAATTGACATAGTGATGACATCACATTTATACATGTTGTATTATGAGAAATGCCATCGCTTTAGCTTAAATAAATAACAAAGTTACGGTTTTTATTGCAAATATTATGTCTATTTTTTATTTTATTTTTTATAGGTACGTTCGAGATATATCTGGAGCAAAGTGATGATTATAGAAGATTTACTGGGAGATTAGAAGATGAATGTGATTCTTGAAGAGCCCAAGATCCAAGTCCACATATCATGCTTGACTCGACTCGATTGTATGACAATTATGTAATTACATGTAGTGTAATATCATTCAAGCTCGATAAGGGCTCGCGAGCCTCACAAGCCGAGTATTTTCGAGCTCGAACTCGACTCGAAAGTGTACTCGGGTAGCTCGAGCTCAACTCGTTTATATCGTGTCGATTTTGAGTAGTTAACAAGTCCATCTCGAAAGCTCGCAAGCTATCTCGTCTCGTTTATACCCCTACTCTAGGCGTCGAAAGAATTAAAAGAACCTTTACACCGTTTTATGCACAAAACTTTCCTCTGATCATTTTTTATTAGTTGTCGTGTGTTTTTCATCTAATATTTTTTATTAGTTGATATGTGTATTGACATGTGTGATCGCTATAACCTGCTATATAATGTTCAAGTTATATGACTATGTTAGTTTGAGAAAAGATAAATTCCGTCATCGTTATTGCTAAACCATGGTTCCGTCTCTGCTTGCACATACCAATTTAGACTTAAGGTAAATAATTGTAAAATGTTTTTGCTAACTTGATAAAACAAAAATATATATATATATATATATATATATATATATATATATATATATATATATATATATATATATATATATATATATATATATATATATTTTTCAAAAACAATGAAAAACAATACACAACAAGTCAAAAACTTCTACTTAAACTACCAAAACACCCTTCAATATATATACATTCAAGGGTTAATTGCGTCATACACACAATTCAAAAGAAACAAAAGGGCGGAACTTAATAACAAGAATCATCATCTTCTTCATCATAAAACCTTCATACTCTGTAAATACTTACACCCTTTTTACCCCCCAGAAAACAAACTACACCATCATCTTCATCAATTCTTCTGAAATTGTTTCAAAATTCAATTAAAGGGTTTAGTTTAGCATAAATTCATCATACTCTGCAAAGACTTACAATATCATCATTTTAGTTTAGCATAATACTCTTCATCATTTCTTTTGAAATCGAGTCCATATTCATTCAAGGTTAGTCAAAATCTTGGTTTTATTATCATTTTCTTGTTCTTGAATCTTTTTGTGAATATAAAAATCTAATATGAATGTTTTATTGTATTTGTGTGAAAAATGTTCTTAAGATTTAATGAATTGAGACTAGTTTTGCGTATATTATTGGTTTACATGGTTCTTGGGAAGCTTTTGTTTCGCTTGTAATTTTGTACAGTTTATATAATTGTTGCTTTTGGACTTGGGGTTTCAGGGGGTGATTTGGAGTTAGGGTTTTAAGGGGTGATTGTTCTGGGTGGGGGGGGGTTGGGTTAGGGTAGTGCTTCTTAAACACTTGATCAAACATATTGCGTTTTAGTGTTTGGTTTGTTAGTTGGAATCAGTTTCGGTATATGTTAATTTTGGTGTATTTGCATTCTTCACAGATGGCCAGTTGTTTCTTGTGCATTTTGACGTCTACCACATGTAGCGGTATTGACTGCCCATTCCGAGCTGTTTTTGGGCCCAATGTCAATAACTTGCAAATTCAGCCCGTTGTGAATAACATTCCCAACAATGTTGCTGACCTGGAATTACTTCTAAATTGCCTGACGGCGCATCACTTGAAAGCGTTGCTGTTGAGAAGGTTTGGTAATCTACATGAGATGATTCAAGTTCGAGATACGTTAGTTAGAGAGGCCCGTTGGAGAGCACGTGATCCTTTACTAGGGATACTAGTTATAATACCCGCGCACGCGCGGGTTTTTTTTAAAATTTTTTTGAATGATATATTTTTATTTATTAAAAAACAAATAATTTAATCTTTAAAGTTGTTTTGTTGATATACTACATAAGTAGAAGATAAACACAAAAGATAAAAATAAGACGCAACTAACGATAGAATTAAACTTTTTAAATGATTATCTTTAATAATAAAAAAATTATAATAAATTTGTTTTGTTGGTATACTACATAAGTAGAAGATAAACACAAAAGATAAAGATAAAATGCAACTAACGATATGACTAAACTTTTTAAATGATTATCTTTAATAATAAAAAATTATAATTAAAATCATAATAAAAAAAATTATTACTAAAAAAGGAATGGTTCCATTTTTTTAAATGAAAAATTCCCAATAAGGGTTTTGTTTTATTATATAAAAGATGTGGGAGGTTAGACCACGTAACTGCACAACTACAAGCGGAAGTGGTTCAGAATGCAAATCTGCAGGTTCAGAATGCAAATCTGCATGTTCAGATTGCAAATCTGCAGGCTCAGTTGGCGGAGGCGGGAAATCAGGGAGGAGATGATAATGAGGACGCTAATAATGCTGAGGATGGCGGAGTCGTAGAGTGATCCTTTACTGCCTCTTAACATGTTGCTTGTATGGATGTGAATTTTTCTTCAGATGGTATAGTTTGTAGGCACTAGCTGCCTTATAATTGATTTTTTCGCCCTTTAAGGGATTTGACAGATTGTATAGTTGTTTTGGTAAGAATGTCTGAGACACAAATAGGTGATTGACATATTGTTTGGTTGTTTTGGTTTCGGATGAGGCAAGTAGTTAAATAGGAATGTAGTGATCGACTTGTTTAGTATAATAATATTCGGGTTGAAATCATGGTATTCGAATTGAAAATGTAGTCTTACATATATCAATCCAATCTGATATTTCACTTTTAGCTAAAATTTTATCTAAAAGCTAAGATATATAATTCCTAGTGCCAGAAAAAGCATGGTTGATGCAGAAAGTTTTCAAGAGCTACTCTTACAGATATTATTTGGCTAAAAGTGAAAGAACACGGTGATGTAGTTGAAGCACCATCAGTAATTTTCATGAAAATGAGTAGTTAAGTAATGTACAAAGAAGAACACTATGTGATGCGGAAACTGATATAATATCACTGCATTAATATCGCCTAAACCTAATTATTGTTATATTTATATGAATTATGTTTGTATTAGCACCTTCAAATTAGCAGCTTATGGAAGAGCATGTTATTACATGATGGACCTATGGTATATGAACTTCTTTACAATCCATCTGCAGTTTATTCAACTTCAACGGATACTAATGCAGGCATGCTCTCATTGTGCTGCATATTAGTGGCATAGAGGAGGTTGCACACACCCTGTACTGATTGAGGAGAGTTTTTAATCATGATCATGGAATTGATCATATATGATGACTATTACAAACGATTCCTACTCTCCTTTGTCAAGAAACGTCTCATTATTCCGAGGAGCATTCCCCCAGTGTCTCAGATTATCCGTCATCTTCTCCACCATTGAGTATATCTCCTCACATGGATAATGTGATCCGTCACGTGCCACAGATTCATAGACTGTCCCATGAATCTCTATACAAGCAATTATTAAAAACACCAAGGTAATAGCTTCTTTAACATAACCAACAATGACATTAGTCCAAGTGAATTTACCTCTAGTCACCATTTTCTTGAATACATTCACTACTTCATTTACTTCCTCACATTTCAAGTACATATCTATAAGAGTATTTCCCACAAAAAAAACGTCGTTTTTCTTCTTATCATTGCCAACGTTTACCCACACGATCACCTAACTCCACTACACCTATGTTGGCACAAGCCGTCAGAATACTAATTATTGTGACATGTGTTGTTCACGTTTAGTTGGTTACAAATATTAACAAAAGTTAACTAACCAACTTCCTTGCTTAGCAAAGTATGTTTAAAGAGTTTAACAAGATAAACAAGTAAGAAATATTTACACAAGTATTTTTCAATGTTTAAATTCTTATTAGAAAAGAAATGAATCAAAGAATTTACTAAGATTATTTGCGGGATATAATAATCTAAATTGAATGGCAATGTATGGTGATCTCTTCACTAAATTAAACACTAACCAAAGTAAGTGTTTAACTAATAACTATGCTAACACTCTAAATGGATTCATGGACTTAGGGCATCAACTACAGTGATTTCAAAAAAAAAAAAAAGGTTTAAAACACATGAAAAGGTTTATAATTTGTTTTAACCATAGTGAGTTGATGTTTCATGTCCATGTGAAATGAAGAGGTGTGAAATCTTGAATCTTTTCATAATTTAATGCATGTGTAATTGTTAAGTAATTTATAAACTTGAAAAGGTTTATACATAGTGCAACAAGGTTTATAAAATCAAAAGCTTTATAAATTAATGATTTAATAAATATTTAGACATTTTAAAAGGTCCACCATTTCGAAGCTCTTAGTTCTATCGAGGAGTAAATGTTCTCTTGAATATGTATCTTATTAATTGCAAGAGATAACATTTATTCCTTTGAGACATTCTCTCTTATAGGCAGAGTACAAGGTGGTTACCCGTAAATTAATAGGGAGGTGTTGAGCATCTAACTATAAAGTACACTCCTACCTTAATGCAATAAATGCTTCTACTCTTGGAATGTGTCCAATCCCACATTAATGAATAGTGTGAAAAATGTTTGCCCTTTTCTACCAAATACTTAGGATATTTGATGTATTATTATCTAGTTTTAAAGTTATGAACCGACTTAACCAATAGGCTAACACTAACAGGCAATGTACCCGACCAGTTATAGCTAGGAATGACTAGGAATGGAAAGTACAGGGTCGTTCGCGAGGAGCGAATTGACTAATGCTAAACCTAGTGGGAATACTACTTAATCTAAACACTTAAAGGGGGGGGGGGGGGGTTTAACTCTGAGAGATTGACACGGTTAATTGCTTAAACTATAACATAATTAAACGACAAGTAAAATGTGATCGTGATCAATAAGGGAAGAATGTGCTAGCCAAGTTTATCCTGCTATGTCTACTTGATTCGTCTACAAGTGAAATGACCTAATGTTACCCCCGTTGGTGAATCTAATGCACGATAGGTTAGATGTTCATAATTCTGTAGTCCTATGCATATCAACCCTTAACCCGATGGCTACAGTGTTAATAAGTCTCAAGCACGCATTAAGCCTATCAACTACTCTATATGATTTATCTTGATAGACCTAATGGTCATAGTATCAACCTATTATCTCGCGAATGATCACCTATAAAATGCTAACTTACTTGTTTTAGTCATAATTCGTCTAATTACCCCAGGGTTTGGTCCACCTCTAGTCCTAATGACAAGCTAGTAAAAGCCCTTAGTGTCCAATTATTACTAACCCTACCATTATGATACACAACATAAATCACATAATGGTCATCTAGTAATTCATGATCTAGCAATAAATGGCATATAATAAACAAGTAAACAAACGGATCTATCAATAAAAATATAAAATATCCAACAAAAGTGCATTAAATCAAAGTAAACAAAATCATAAAGACATAATATACATAAACTTGGCAAACACGCTTTGGGTGTTAGCCCATAATCTTAGTAAACATGAGCAAAGTGATAGCAAACGATAAACAAATAGAAATCATAATGAAATCAATATGCAAACCGAATGACTAAACTAAGTATGATGATACGACATATTCTTCACGTGTTCCCTTTATAGCAGAAAAAGTGTAAATCATGGTGCACGAACTTCTATGTAAATTATGTAATAGATAGGGCACATGTTGTAAATGTTTTGTTGTTGAGAGACCACTTACCCTCGCAACACTTTTATAGTTGTGAGGGGAAGCTCATATGTAGAGAAGTCTCTCAATGTTTGGTTGTACGGGTATAAATACCCCTAACTCATGGGTTATGAGGTGTGTGCCTATTTAATAGTCTTGCGTGCTATGCATCATCTGTTTTGCTCCTGATGACCATATCATCGACGTATGCTTCCAGAATGACACCTATTTTAGATTTGAACTCTCTGTCTACCGGTTCCTAGTAGGTGGTGCCTGCGTTTTTTAGACTAAAGGGCATCTTGGTGTATTAGAAGAGACCCTGATTAGTGTAGAATGTGGTTTTGTCTTCGTCTGACTCCTTCATCAGAATCTGGTGATATCCTTTGTATGGTCAAGAAAGCACTTGTATTTGAAATCGGCTAGGGATTCCACTTTTCAATCGATGGTAAGTAGAGGTAGTTGTCTTTCGTACATGTCTTGTTTAGGCTGGTTAAGTTGACACAGATACGCCATGTATTGTTAACTTTCTATACCATTACTCTGTTTGAGACCCAATTTGATATTTGATCGGCCGTAGGATGCATGCCTAGACTAGGTCTATGACCTGAGAATCCATAGCTTGAGACATTTCAAAAGAAACATTTCGCCTTTTCTGCCTGATATCTGGTGCGTATTGGTTCAGGCCTAGGCTATGTTTCGCTAGTTCTCTAGGTACACCAGTCACGTTTGATGGTTTTCAGGTAAATATGTCTAGGTTGTTTGCTATCAATTGTACTAGTTGTTTTTGTACCTGAGGTGGGAGGTTGGTTCCGATTGTGATAGGCTGATCTTGGTATTCAAGGTTGATGATTACTTTTACCTGCTTAGGGTTATCTTTTGGAATAGGTTCCCATGCGATCTCCCTAATGTTGCATTCTTCCACTGCAGAGGTTGCGCTTGCGTCTCTACCAAGGTACGCTTTTGACTATAGCGACTCCCGCCCTTGTTGAAAATTCTACTAATGACCTGATAGTTTAAACTTCCATGCTGAGCTTTTGAAGCGTTGTCCTTCCCAATTTTACATTATACTTGGACGCGGATTTAACAATGTGAAACTGTAACATGATTGTTCTCAACAGTGGGTGTGTTCTTACTATGAGTTCTAAAGTAACTACGCCCTCGGGATAGGATCTTTCTCCTGAGAAGCTAACCAACGGTGTGGTTGATGGTTTCAGACTTGACCTGATGTGCTATGGGAACTTGTTGAAGTACATTATATCGACTTAGGTCCCCCTATCCATATATATTATGCTAACCTTATATGAGGCTATCATTGTTGTGATGACAACGGGGTCGGATAATGGTATGAAGGTATCCCATGGGATGTTTCGTGATGGGACACGCTGCCAATCATCCATAACCTCACTACCTCATTTTGTGTCTGAGTGCCATGATTGGATCATGTGGACACTTCCTAATCTTTGCCTAAGGGTGTATTATGTTAATTGATTGGTGTTGCTTACCATGGGTTGTTTATCAGGGTAAGAATGTTCATGTGACCATATGATGGAGTAAGCCCTTGGTGTGTTTTTCTTGAAGTATCCAGGGTCAGGTAGACTAGGGAAATGGCTTTGCTCTCCCTTTATGTGCTCTAGTATATGACCTAACTAGGTTTTCATTTTTAGTAGGAGCTTGAGTTAGGCATAGAGTAGGGTGAGTGCTTCTTTGAAAGGAAGGGGCTAGGTAAAGGTGTCAGGGTGTCTTTTTTGCATCAGGCTCATAGTTATGCTACCCTGAGAGTTGTTACTAAGTATTGGTGTGGCCTAACTGCTACATGTGTGATAATGCAAAAAAGGGTAAGTATGTTAGAATGCGTTTACCTGAGTACTAGCCAACCGTCTTGCTTTGCGAGTTGTTCCAGGTAAGCTGACACGGTATAACGCGACCTGGATCTAATGCGGCTTTTTTCCCTGACACCCCTAGCACCCTCTGTGCTACCGTGATCTCTGACTTTTTAAATTGGTATGACTTGAGAATTTGACCTAAGAACTTGTTGTTCGTCATGGGACCGTGTGGGTCCTTCTTGGAAGAGTGTCGTATGCAAGCTGACATGGCCGTTTGTTGCATGCACTTCCCCTGATGGTCTTCCTGTAAGATTTCTAGCTGGCTGATGGTCCTCGTTTTCGAGTGTTTGCCGACCTTCCTCTGTGTGAGTGAGGTCATCCACCTGGATAGGTCCGAGGTGGTCATAGGTTATGTCCGAAATTTAGGAGGTTATTCGCCAGACATGTTTGGTTAAGAAATTTGTGTAAGAAGGAATTTTTTTAAGGTTTTTGAGTGAAAAATTAGTGAAAATAGGTGAAAATTTGTGGCTATATGTATCATGTCCCCACGGATGGCGCATGTTTACGTATGGTATGTAAGTCGATATTAAGAGGTTGTGATGGTTTTGTTGTCTGGTTTCCCGTATTAAACGGTAAGGACCCGATGAATTGATTAAGATCAAGAAGCTCGGGTGACACTTAAACAAAGACCCTGTGTAGACTGCGTGTAAGGCAGTATTTGCCTAAGGGTGTGAAACTTATGAAGTTGTGTGTGAAGCCTACTATTTATAGAGAAGTAAGCAGGGTTTAGAGATAAACTCTTGAGAGATGATCAACGATTGTAAAGAAGTCAAGTGTTGATCATATGAGGACCAGACAAGGAAGACACGTGGAATCTCTTCCTTGGCTCATACAAAATGGCGCTTGTCGTGCGTCCCCAATGTCATATGTTAGATGATACATCTTAATCGTTAGTGACAGTTAGGGCAGTATTACTACGCGTTCAGCGTAGCTTGATGAGTTCCGTCACGCCAAGTGTGGCATGGGATTATAGTTGTGCCGTTGTCAAGTGTTTATTGATGGGCTTGGTAATGTGCTTGAGTCGTGCGTATATTTAGTGGGCCCTTGACCACTAATATTGATACGCTATCAAACATAAAAAAATAATTTAAAAAAATGAAGTAAGGGTACTTTAGTCATATTACTTAATTCGTCCAACTAACGTTCAACGAAAACTTAGACCAAACCCGTAATAGGTGTTTCACTTTGGGATTGGATTCGAAATTTTTCAAACTACTAGACAAAAAGTGAAACAACTGGTAAAGCACAAGGACCAAAAATGTGGTTAACTCTCTTATAAATATCACTAAAAATTGTCCCCGTTTCAAAAAGATTTCGAAAAATCACGTGGTTTGAACCCAAATTGGTAGAGTGTTGAGGCTACTCGTCACCGATATCGTTTCCGTCGTCATCGTCACTGATTACATGTTTGTTGTTTATAACTCATTGATTATCCTTTTATGATATTATTCTAATTTGCGCTAGCCAATCAAATCCGCTCTTTGTTTTGGTTTCAGATTTTAATATTAGGGCTTGAATAGTTTTAAATTTTGATGTGTTATTTCGGTGAAAAAAAACTTGAAAATTTTAAAAACTTTTCTAAAAGTTTTGAAATTTTAACCAAAAATAAAGGATGTTTGGTGCATAAAAATGTCGAGAAGGAAGTTTGTCCAACTTTGAGTTTTTTATATGTTTTTTTCTAATGCACAAAAAACGGAATTTTGATGCGTATAAATATTTTGATGCATGAAATTTTCAACTTGTTATATTTTGATGCGCAAAAAAGCGATTTAATGTACAAATGTTTTTTTTTCTGTCAAAATTTTCTGCTTTAGAAAAACTTTCTTCACAACTTTTTTATCCACTAACGTCTCCATTTTTTTTCTAATCTTTTTTATACTTCTCACGAATACTGTGATCTGCAGTTTTTTGTTTTTAATATATACTTCTGTGTATGTTTTCTAGAGAAATGGACATGGATAACGTTTTAAAAAGAGTAGATGCTTGTGAACTGGATGACAAATTTACGATGAAGGATTGTGAACTGGATGACAAATTTCCGATGACGGTATATGTTTCTTTCCTTCAATTCTTTTCCATATGTCCTTGCACATTTCTTTTATTTCTTTATCTAAGTATCTTACACAATATCCCATTTTACACCTGATTTTACATCTATAAAACACACAAGATGGTTAAAGTTTGGATGATTCACTTTCTATCATCACTTGTGTTTTTCATACAACGATGTATGCATGTGGGTCCAAAAAATCAACCTCTTCCAGTCCCTCACGCCACGCCCCATCAGCCATGTCGCCTTATCATTCCAGGCATTTAGTGGCGTGGGTGCTCAGGCTTGATGTGGCCCGGAAGGTTAAACTATTGCGTTTATTTTGGAACAAAAGTTTCGCCTCATGTTAGAGAGTCATTTGATGTGGCACTATGGTTTTTGGTCCACTTTGAAAGTAAAATTTAAAACCCTTCACATCTCTTCTGTGTGATGCTTATGTATATCATTGTGTGCATGATCTTTATAAGAAGACTACTAGTGGTAATTATGATTAAATGTTGCCCATTTCTTGTTGAGAGGGATCTGAAACTACTATTGTTTTGGACTTTTTTATTTCGCTCGTATTTTTGGTAACTATCAACCATTTTTATTAGGAGATAAGGTACATAGACTTTTATGTTTTCACATTAAGCTCATGTTTTATGTTTACATGTCAAATGTTGACATATACACAATCTAGAAGCTTTTACTATCCTACACCATGCGGGCCCTCGCCTTAGGTGAGATGTAAGGTTGGTCACCTCAGTTGCGCTTTGCCCTTTAAGTACCTTTATTTCTTCTTTTGACGAAGTGATTATCGTCACCTTAATCTCCATTTACAAACCATAGTTATTTATTACTATGTGTCTGATTTAGCTAAACGATATTCACCAATGCGTACAATCTCTTCTTTGACTTGTTTTTCTGGTAATATTGTCATATATAACGCACTATTCAAAAATGAGTTTGGTAAAAGTGATAAAGATTTAAGTACGTCAACCTGGTCTGGCCTCACGACAGTTTTGCCACCTCTAATGATTTAATGGCTCTCTTCACTTCTGTTCATTCATATCTTTGACCGATCATTGTAGTGATCGAGTGAGAAATGTTAATAGAGCGATATTGTATCAGATGGGTTTCCTTAATAAGCCGTTTAATGGAGATATTTTTCTTGTTAAAATTTGCAGGATGATGAGGTATGGCGTCCTCCAAAAGCTTCAGAAGGGGCCATTGTGGCCCCCACAGCTTGTAAGGTGGGTAAGGTTATGGTGAATGACGGAATGATTGTAAAAAAAGGGCAACATATGTTTTGCTTGGATGTTCAAGTCCCTTCAAGTTCCTCCCCATTTGTTAAACTCTCTGAAGAAATAAAATCAGAGATTAAGAAAATTCTGGAGGAGCAGTCAGGTGAGCTAGTCAAGCAGCACAATGCTGAAAATAGCCCAATGGCAGGGCTTGATAACAAAGAAGATGTTCTAAAAAGGTATGAAAGCTTCAAGAAGTTTGATACTGTTGTGGACCATTCAGACCATCTTTTTTCAGCACAGAGTTCCTCTTCCACAAACCAGGTAAGTGTGTAATTTTCATTGGATTATTCACGTGATAACTATACTAATAGGTTGATGTTACCTTTCATCACTCATGACACGTACTTATGATTGATATGTTACAGCCAAAAGAGTGGGTTGACAAGATACGTGAAGAGTGGACAATTCTTGCTGAGAACTTACCTGGTATGCATTGTTTTCTATAAAGCAAGAGATTCAATGTTTATGAATTGATATATCTATTTTGTTTACAACAGAGACAATATTTGTGAGGGTTTATGAAGATAGGATGGATTTATTAAGAGCTGTAATTATCGGACCACCGGGGACTCCTTATCATGATGGCCTCTTCTTCTTTGATGTGTATTTCCCAAGCAACTATCCTAATGGCCCTCCGGTATGTCATCATCTCATGTGAGGATTAGTTGAACATATTTTATGAATGGTTTATTCTTTATTTCAGCTCGTGTGCTCGCACTCCGGAATTATTGGTGTCAATCCGAATCTGATGGATTGTGATGAAGTTCCCTTGATCCTTCTAAATACAACTCGCACACTTGAAAAGGAATGGGTGCCTGGCACTTCATTGCTCCAACTTCTGGTCTTCATAGAGCTTAAGATTTTGAATGCAAAGCCATTGTTTAATGGACTTGCAATGACGAGTGATATTGCTGGAGATTGGTGTTCCTTACTATTCAACGAAAACACATTTATAAAGTCACTAAAATTAATGGTTCATACCATGAAGAAACCACCTAAGGTTACATATTTTAGTTTCTTTTTGTTCTTGCTTGGTTAAAATACAGTATTCCCATATAATTAGATGAAATTGTATGATGCAGCACTTTGAGTTTTTTGTGGCTGGGCATTTTTGCAAGCGTGCACATGATATTATAACCGCATGCAAATCTTACAGGGAAGGTCTGCAAGTCGGGTTTCTTGCCAATGATAACAAGGTCTGCTCAATGGAATTCCGGAAAGATATTAATTCTTGCTTCCAGCCCCTTGTTAAGGCATTTAAGAAAATGGGAGCAGAGGTATTTTGAAATTTTCTTTCATCTAAGTGATAGAAAACTCTGTTTCCTACATATGCGCTAAACCGTGCGAATCCTAGTAGGTATATACCGTATATTTATAATCGTTGGAGAAGGATATGTCACTGTTATCGGATTTTGATTCACTGCAATGTCTCCATCTTTTAGTAATTTAAAGATAGATATGATGTTTTATTTGTCATTTTTGTATGTAGAGTTATCGTATATATTGTTTTATGTTTTCATATGCTTGTAGTGATCTATGATTATATCGTCTATTTGGCATCTTGTGATGGGTCTTGATGTTTTCAAAAGACTACATTTACGATCCTGAAGTGTTATTCTAGAACATTACCCCACTGCGCCTTTGATGTTTGTGGGCATAGTAAAACCACCATGCACTTAAACAGTTTTATGCTTTAAAATATGTTATGATAGAGTTGAACAATTATGCTTGGATGGATACTACACCCAGGGATTTTTGTATATAGCTAGGATGTGTTTTATTTTAGAGTATTTGGTTTCTAATTACTTAAATTTTGTCAGGTTGTGGTAAAAAAGCCCAAAAAGAAAATTAAAAAGGTATCCATTTTTATTCTTTCCTTCACTCCTATATTCCAAATCTACTACTAAAGTTCAGAAAATTTTGTGCTATGTAATCAATTAAAATTTTCAGGCTGCCGTTAAAGCCCCTTCACGTTCCGCCCCATTGTTTCCATCCTCCGAACATGAAAAGGTAGAGATCAAGAAGTATTTGGAGGAAATTTCAGGTATTTCTTTTTCTTCCATAGAGGATGCGTTAGTGGAGCAGGATAATACTGAAAACAGCGCAATGATTGTTCCTTGTAACGAAGAAGATACTTTGAAAAGGTATGAAAACTTCAAGAAGTTTGATACTGTCGTGGACCATTCGGATCATCTTTTTTCAGCACATACTTCAGCAGTGAAGAAGGCAAGTGACATGTGTGTATTCATAGGATTATTCACTTATTAATAATGATGGTAATAATAATTATCGTACTATGTTGTTACAGCAGCCAAAAGAATGGGTTGACAGGATAAGTGAAGAGTGGAAGGTTCTGCAGGAACACCTGCCTGGTATATGCCAATTCATTAGAGCACTATATTGTTTGATAAGTAAGGAATTTCACTTTTATTCATATTTTGGTTACTACAGATACAATATTTGTGAGGGTTTACGAAGATAGGAAGGATCTTTTAAGAACTGTAATTATCGGACAAAAGGGGACTCCTTATCAAGATGCTCTCTTCTTCTTTGATGTGTGTTTCCCAAGCGACTACCCTTATAGCTCACCAGTATGTTACCTTCTTATTTTTTTCTAGTTTAACTATCCTAATACATAAATATACATATGTCGCTTAGTTCAACTTAATTTATAAATGATTGTTTATTTTTTTCCAGCTCGTGTCTTCTCATTCTGGTATTCTTGATATTGGACCAAGTCAGAGTGAGTGTGGTAAAGTTTGCTGGTTCCTTCAGAATACAACTAGCTTACTGAAAAAGATGTGGGTGCCTGGAACATCAAATATCCTCCAGTTCCTCGTCTCCATACAGGGTTTGGTTTTGAATGCAAAGCCTTTGTTTAATGGTTATACACTCATGACTGATGTGGTTGGAGAATGGTGGTCGTTACTATATAACGAGAACAAAATTATAAAGTCACTCAAAACAATGGTGTATACCATGAAAAGACCGCCCAAGGTTACATTCTTTAGATTTTTTTTGTCCTTACCTGGTCAAAAAAATGGTATGAGGATCTAATTAAAAGTTGTTCTATGATTCTTGCAGCACTTTGAGTTTTTTGTTGATGGGCATTTTTGCAAGCGTGCGCGTGATATCTTATTAGCATGTAGGTCTTATACGAACGGTCTGCAAGTCGGGTGTCTTGCCAGTGGTAACAACAAGACTTGCTCAATCAAGTTTCAGACCGATGTTATTGCATGCATTAAGCCCCTTGTAACTGAATTTAACAAAAGAGGAGCAAAGGTATTTTTTTTTTTAAATAAAAAAAATAAATAAAAAAAAAAAAAAAAAAAAAAAAAA
>LBNU01023912.1:165482-178367 GCA_014162995.1 Artemisia annua
ATATATATATATATATATATATATATATATATATATAAAGCAAGAGATTCCATGTTTAACTACGTAATTATTTTTGGGTTCCAACAGAGACAATATTTGTGAGGGTTTACGAAGATAGGATGGATCTTTTAAGGGCTGTAATTATCGGACCACAAGGGACTCCTTATCATAATGGTCTCTTCTTCTTTGATGTGTGTTTTCCAAGCAACTATCCTGATAGCCCACCGGTATGTCATCCTCTCTTTTCATCTACTTGATCTTAAGTATGTTGGTTAGTTTATGTTATTTATTGTTTGTAACCTATGTTTTTGTTTCAGCTTGTGCACTATCGGTCTGGTGGTCTTGCTATCAATCCAAATTTGTACAAGTGTGGTAAGGTTCACTTGAGCCTTCCCAAAACAAGTGGCGTTGGCCAGGAGACGATGTGGGCTGGCAATTCAACTATGCTCCAACTTTTGGTCTCCATTCAGGATCGGATATTGAACACGGATCCCTTATACAATGATATCACATATTCACTTATGAAAGGTTCCGTCTATGGAGAACAGTCTTCAGTATTATACAACCAGAATACCTTCATAAAAACACTCAAGACAATGGTGTATACCATGAAAAATCCACCCAAGGTACTTAAAAGATCTTTCTAGTTTCTTTTTGTTCCTGCTGTTATTGGGTTGCTTAATTAATGATGTTGTATGATATGCATGAAGAACTTTGAGGTTTTCGTGGTTGGGCATTTTCACAATCGTGCGGGTGATATCCTAATGTCTTGTAACAAGGAGACCGGCTCAGTCACATTCAAGAATGATTTGGATTCATCCATCAAGCAAGTTGTAGATGCATTCATCAAAATGGGACCAACTAAAACACTACAAGAAAAAATGGGACAGGAGACGAAGGCTTTGGCGAGGACACGCATGTCCTCGCCATCGCCAAAAGCCACTAAACGACAAAACTTACGAGTGTTCGGTTCACAAGCCCAAGGTACGCAGACATACTCGCAACAAGAAATCAATGAGATGATGAAGAAACATGCGGAGGAGCTGGCTGCAGCCAGAAGGGCGTCTGAGGCCACACAAAACCAACTCAATCAAATGGTGGCCTTCTTGAGTAATACAAAAGGTATGTCCGAGTTAGCAAACATGTTTCCTTCCTCGAGCGGGAATGGAAACAACGTTGGTGATGGTAATGGGGATGGGCAGTAGGAATTATTGCATGTGGGGTAGTTATGTTTGCGGATATCTGTGGTTATGGGTATGGACATGTATGCAGATATTTGTGTGACTTTTGTTCTTGAACCACTTTGGCGAATTGTTATGTTTTAGCGGATATTTATGTGTATGGAAATGTTTGAATAATGTCTTACCGAGTTTGTTATTATTGAAGTTTTAGCGACTTTGTTATTGAATAAGTGTTTTAGCGAATTGGTATGTTGTTTTTGGGTCATTACAGGTTATATTTATTGGTCATTACAGGTAGATTTTTTCCGGAAAATTTTCGGAAAAAATCTGGAAAATGTGAGATTGCATCAATTTAATGTTAAAAAGTGCAATATTATCGGCGAGAACATGTCCTCGTCAATGCCCATAATAGCTTTTTAATATTTTAGCTTTCGTCAAGGACATGTCCTAGCCAAAGCTATGGTTAGCCCAGCAAATCCTAATTTAGTCAATTACGGAGTATATATAATTAATTAATTTAATTAACTAATTAAATAATAGTCTCTGGTGATGACAAGTCCTCGCAAAAGATCTCGTCACCTGGATGGTAAACTTTGACTAAGAAATGTGTGGGTCCCGCTCTGTCATCGATAAAAGTCAAAATACTTCGTCGTCAAAGACATTAGAGAAGAGGAATTGGCAAGAAGTCTTTAGTAATGTGTAAAAAAAAAAAAAAAAAAAGTCTTTAGTGATGACACGTCCTCGTCAAAACCCTCCAAAAGTACTCTCCCAATGGGGCGAATGCTGTGAAAAATGACTTGATCTGGATACATATCATGTTAATAATATTTCGTATCATACACGCACTGACATAACAAAAAGGAGAATTGCATATATATCCCTTCAAAAAGCTCAAAATTACGTATTTATCAAACTTAAAATGATAATTACATATATATCATCCCAAGTCCCGAAAGCTCAAAAGTTGCATATATATCCAATTTAAACTTATAATTACATACATATATATCATTCTTAAATATAATGGCATAACAAGAGACACGACCTCATCACCTCGCGGATGTTGGTGTTGTTTTGATGGTGATGGTAAAATGAAAATTTTGATAAACGAGATATATGTTTTAGTTTGGAAAGAAATTAGTTCGAACTGCATATAAACATGGAAAAGAACAGGTTCACAAATGGCGACGGACGAAGGAAACAGAAGCATGGACAGACAGATTGAAACGTCCTCCTCAAAAAGAATGATTCAACCCCGATTCTTTAAAAAAGGCCAAGCAAATGATCCAACTAAGACTAAACTCATATGGAACAACCAATTGATCAGGTTTGTTAACAATGTGTTTTTTTTTTTTTTTTTTTTTTTTTTTTTTTTTTTTTTTTTTTTTTTTTTAATTCAGTAGGGATGTTTTACAAGGAGTAATATGTATTGTTTTGTTATCACATAAAAGACATACGAGTTGATGGTTATATATATTTGCTAAAATGTTTCACAAACAGGCCAATTTGCAATCGCATCCGCTAGAGCTTCTTAAATGGCACATGTTTATGATTTGCTTTATTAAATTCAAATAAATCCAGAAGCCCGGTAAATAAGCTTATCCAAACACCCCTATTATTTATGTTTTATTTCTAAGAGTAAATATGCACTTTTATTAGCTTCAAACTCCAAAAATCATATTCGAAGAAAGAGATGTTCAGGTAAAGAGTTTTGTAAGAAAATTGATATTGAGATAAGTGTAAAATCATATGACCCATCCCTACTATAACCGCTTGATTGAGATTATCTTAATTTGATTCTTCAAGCTGCAGTATAAGTTCATAATGGATATATTTCAACTTCAGTAATTGCAACCAATATTTAGACTCAAAAATAGTTTGAAACACCTTAAAAAAACAACTGAGGTTCACTGTAAAATGCTATTACATATATCTAGCAATATGGGAAGTTTTATAAGCGGACTTGATTGTCCATCATCTCCTTGGTTTGTTATCGTGATGTGTTATATTGTTATTGCAGGACGACAAGATTGTTGTGGTTGTTGAAACAGTCACAGATGATCCAGGAGTGGACGAAATCCCTTGTATGAAGGTTACTGCTTTGAGGTTCATCGAGACTGCTAGGGCCTGGATCAAGAAGGCTGGTGGAGTATGTTTTGCTTTTGACCAGCTTGCCCTACGAGATCCTCTTGGCCAGAACACAGTATGCAAAAAATTTAATATTTTTTTACTCAACTGAACATCGGTTTAGGTGCTCCTTTATCGTTTTTATGGTTAACTATGCGAAGTAAACATAATATTTGGATCACTGGTGCAGGTTCTTGTCATAGGTCCAAAGAACTGTTGTGAGGTAAATAGGCACTTTGGAAAGCCACCTGGTGTTCCACATAGCCACACCAAGCCATACGTGCGATAAAAGGGAAGGAAGTTTGAGAAGGCTAGAGGAAGGAGAAACAACAGAGGCTTCTGAAACTAAGTTATCATCGAGGCCATAAAACATCATGTTTACGCAGTGGACTGGTACGTTTGCTTGCTGGAAACTAATCTATATATTCTAATAAAGCATAGTCTAAAAAGACTATTCTGCCCCATTAAAAAGTGAATGATGATTTTTAAAAGTGTCTACTATTGTCTTTTTACAAATACACTTGGGGCTCTACCGGCGTTCACAAGTTGGGTTAACTATTCGTGAACCGGTACTGCCACAGAACCGTCATTTGTCTACGCCTTTACGGTCTACTCGGGTTTCGGTTACTGATAAAGGGAAAACTAAAATGGGATGTCATTCAGATAACGAGTTTTCTTCCTTCGTAAGTGTGACATGGAGTTCAGTAAATGGGGTACGGGAAATAGTAACTATACGAGTGGTACAGTGCCAGGTTCTATTCATTTGTCTGGGTCCCATCGGCGTTACCAAGCTTCTTCTTCTATCTCTACTGCTCCTTCCTCGAGTACAATTTGTGCAGGGACTTTTGGTTATGGTTAGTCTTATCACTCTTCACTATTTTCCATATTTTATACCGTATATTCTTTTCTAATTTGTTTCTTTTTATGTGTCACTACTACTTTCAGGTGATAATTATCCGGGCCCAATGACGTTAGACTTTACCTCGCAAACAGTTTGGCATGTCCCATGTGTGTATTTAGACGCGAGTACATTGCCAGCCAACACTTTCGTCGATACAAATCGTTCGTGTAGTCTCATTGGCCATTCACGTCTGACTTCTTATCGGGAACAGGTCCCCCAGACTCACGCCATTTCTCAGGTTTTGGGTATGCCATGTACAAATATTTTCTCTTTTGTATGTGTGTGTCACCATTATTCTTGCAATGTATTTTGATTCGTGATTGGTTTTACATATTTTGGGTGACTAACAAACTGTAAGCATTGTAAACTTTGGTTTTTTTGCTTTCTTTGTTTTTCTTCTTTTGGTTTTTTAAGGTTACTTCTTCTTTATGCTCTGTTTCCCCTGTCCATGCATGCTACCAATCTTTGTTTTGGTTATTTAAATTGCTGCTACATTATGTCTTTACAAAAGATAGTTTTTGCAACGTTCATTTGTACACTGTTAGTTTGTCCATTTGTGTTGCATCTTTCATATTCACATGCACTTATAAAATATGGCGCCAAAAAAAATGTGAACATAACTGTAAGCCAAAAATACCAAGTCCCTTTGAAACCATACCCATTTCTCCTACTGAATGCAAAAAAAAAATAATAATAATAATGACAGAATGGGAGTTGGATCAGCTGTTACACCTCTACAGTTGGAAAGTTATAGATACCACATACCTCACGAAGTGGTTTTGCATCTTATGTTGGATTGCCATCATTCTACAATGAAACATGCTCCTTGGATTCTACAACTTATCTTGGAACATCAGTCTCACATAATCAACTAGACTGTCCTAACTTCACCTTAAGCACAAACAATGATATATTGAATCTCCATCCGGTCAAAGAATGTGTATTGATTGACAAATACATCTCGAAAAAGAAAAGCAGATGGAGTGCAGAAAGTTGTTCCCAGCCATACCAAAAAATTACATGGTAAATTAGATGACTCTTATCCTGTTATTTACATTAGCTGTGCTTCACTTATACAATACATAATTCTTTAAATGCAGGTTGTCCACAAACAATAAATTTTAGCAAGGAATACAATAACAATGAAAAGGGGAAATTTATATCCCCGCTAGCCTCCCAAATTAATGACGAAGCATATTTTCAGCCACAATTATTTTACAATATACCAGGAACTTTGGACTTCACTGGAATGACATTGTCGCATAACCAACTACACTCTGCAAATTTCACCGGAAGCGCAAACAAAGATACATTGAATCTACATTCAGTCAAAGAACGTGCATTGAGAAAAACATCTCGAAAAAGAAAATTAAATCAAGTTCCGGAATTTGGCAAGGCGCTACACGTCTTCTTCAAGAATTCCAGGATGCAGCTATGCGAGGTAACGTGCAATCTGGGACAATTGTAGATCCTTTGGCGTCTATTTGGCAGCCTCCTCCTTATGGGTTTGTCAAGATTAATTGTGATGCTGCATGGTTGTCTAGTAGTAAGCAAGTTGGTCTCGAGTTTGTTGCAAGAAACTCAGAAGGAGAGATTATTTTATCCGAAGCAAAGCACGTTGAGTACTCAGAGTCGGTTCTTATAGTTGAGGCTGAAGCCGTGTGGTGGGCTGTCAAAACAGCCAAGGAAAAGCACCTAACAAGAATTGTGTTGGCATAAATATTACGATATTTAATCTAAACATCCTCTTCATGTTTTGATGATGACAAAGATGTAAGTTACAACACATAACGTAAAGTGCTTAAGTTACTTGTGATCACAAATCATCTATGCATTCATACGTCAACATCTTTCGACATCTCAATGTCTCGAGTATGCTTCAACAATCACTTAAGGTATGAATAAACAAATGTCTAATACATTTTATGATCAAAGAGATTTTATTTTGTCACCACAAGTTTTATAAAATGTTATGAACATTTTATATATTTTAGAAAAACACTTTTGGTATTTAAAGGAAAATGTTTCATTCAAAATAAATATATGNCAAATCATCTATGCATTCATACGTCAACATCTTTCGACATCTCAATGTCTCGAGTATGCTTCAACAATCACTTAAGGTATGAATAAACAAATGTCTAATACATTTTATGATCAAAGAGATTTTATTTTGTCACCACAAGTTTTATAAAATGTTATGAACATTTTATATATTTTAGAAAAACACTTTTGGTATTTAAAGGAAAATGTTTCATTCAAAATAAATATATGAATTCAAATTTTTAACCAAAAACAGTTAAAATTTCACTACATAAACTTTCCCCAGAAAAAAACAATTTTTCTGACCGTTTCGACAGGGCGGCCCCCTTAATTGTATGGGAGGCCCCCTTAATTTTAAGGGGGTCGGCACCTATTTAAGGGGGCCGACACGCTCCTGTTGTCAGAAATGATTCTCTATAAATACTGGTTCATTTCTGCAATTTTTCCCAACCTTTTGCACAAAATTTTCAGTCCAAATCCTTTCTAAACATCCTTCTAAATCCTTTGATCTTAAGATTACAAGCTTTTGTTTCAAGTGATTCAATCCTTCACCACTCAAAGTGCAAGAGAAGAATACTTCTTATCATCAAGTCAAAGAAGTATTAGAGTCTAGTTAGTATTGATGTGAAGTTGTAGAAATAAGTTATGTAAGTACATGTAATAAGTAGATCAAGATGATCTTACTTAGTAGTGAGTCAATAGGTGAGTAAGAAGAGGTGGGAAGAAGTTGTAATGTGAAGAAGTCATGTAGGTGTGAAGAAGTAGTAGTGTGAAGAAGTCATGTAGTCGTGAAGAAGTAGTGGCGTGAAGTAGTCGAGTAGTTGTGAAGAAGTAGTGGTGTGAAGAAGTCGTGTGTAGAAGTTGTGTAGTGATCGAAGTCGTGTCGTGAGTTTGGTCCTAGCTAGCATTAGGACTCGACATTTTGCTTGGTGTCGTTAAACGGTGTAAGCAAAGGTGTGTACGGTTTTCTCCGCCAAAAGGGAGCTTGTTGAGTAGTGTTGTGAACTCTCGAGTAGGTGACTCGGGGAGTGGAGTAGGGCAAGGAATGTGTCCTTGTAGCTGAACCACTATAAATCATCGTGTCCGGTTTGCATCTTCTTTCTCTTATCTCTTTACATTTATTCTTGAATTTATCGCTTTATATCTATGCTTGCAAATATGTGTTGGTATTGCTTATATTGTCATGATGATTGATTGTGTTATAGTTACAAGTTAATATTGTGATGGTGTGTATAATTATATGATATGATCTAATAGATTATTATTCACACTTCTCATATTGAGTTTAACTTAATAGATGATTTGATACAAAACATTTTAAGATTTTAAAAAGGAAAACTTTAATCAAAGATTTTGAAACAAACATTTTATAAAATGAAAAAGAGGGAAAACTATTCAAACCCCCTTCTAGTTATATACACTAATTACCTATTAAGGAGGATTAGATATGAAAAGTGTTTTGTTGATTAACTTGTATTAGTTTTGATGTTATATACACTAATTATACTAGCTCGAAATAAAATTATGCTTAAAATCAGTGTTATATGTTCGGTATTAAACTCAGAAAGTTTCACATATTTCCGTAAAGTTAGGAAATAATTTTTTACAAAAAAATGCATTTTTGAGTACCAGATGGGCGGCCCCCTTAATTGTCTGAGCGGCCCCCTTAAATACTGGGCGGTCCCCTTAAATATTTAAGGGGTCCGCCTGTCTATTCGTCAGTTTTTCAGAAACTTTGAAAAATCATATAAAATTATCCGTAACTCCGTAAAAGTCGTGCCACCCGGCGTTTTAAAGGTAATTGAGTCTACTTTCATTTAAAAATACTTTAAAATAATCATTTCAAAGTTAAATTTGTCAGAAAGGCAAAATACTACACGGTGGTCAAAAATTTGTGTCTCGTTTTAACATAAAACTTGTATTTTACCTTTTCGTTCAATTCGGGTATTCCTAGTTGGTATATCTTTGAAAATTTAAGTATTCATATTTTTAAAATATTGATCTTTAAAATGGGGAGAAAACTATTTTCTTTTCAAATAAAATCGAGCTATGTAAACATTATTGTATATAATACACAAAACGACGACAAGTGCTTTTATGTGTTATGCTATATGATGTGAACTTCTTTGTGTCTTAATTTTGTTAATTGAATATATTAGATGATTGTTGCCATTCTAATTTTAGCTAATTGTATATCTAAGCATATGTGCCCTATTAGTTTATAGCTAGTTTTCCGGTTTATACTTAGCTAGATCTTATGCTAGATTTCTTGTGTTAGGATTGCTATATTATGCTTGCATTGCATATAGGTATAGATGGCTTAATGTTAATCAAACATCTTGTAAATGAGTTAAATCTAGTCACCTAAATATTTCAAACAATTTAATCTATTCTCAATAACACACTTAAATATTTTTAACAAAATACCTTGTTTTACCTTAGGTTGTTTAAATAAGAGAAATTGGATTGTTTTAAAACATTAGTAGTTATATAGAAAAAGTATTTTCAAAATCTAAGTGTATTCATTATATGTAACAATGAATAGTCTTTCACATAAACAAAACATATAATAATCATGAAGTAATAAGTCAACTTTCAATCATTCACTAACCTCACTCATAAATAATCTTAGGATTAATGGAACACACTATCAAAATGTCTATCTATTTTAAATGAGCGTTCGTGAGGGTCAAGAAAGATCTTGATATTATATCAATTCACTATTCAAATTATGGTTGATATATTTATCAAATCTAATTGATATATTTTTGAGTGTGGACAAGAAATTGGATTGTTATTTGTTTAGTTTCAAGATTATATCAAGTTACATCAAAGGATATAGTCTTGAATCTACATACTCAATCACACTCGATTGGTATGAAAATAACAAAATCCTTTTCCAAGACGATAAGAATATGCATCGGATCATAACTCACACTTGTGAATATGATGTCATATTGAGTCTACTTGTTCAATAGTTGTGTTCCAAATATTTAGCAAATATATGCATAAAATATACAATGAAGTAGGATTGACAACTTGGATGTTTCATCCGAAATATTCAAGCAATTTACATTGTAGTACAATGGATAAATGTGTCATCTCCGAAAAACCAAACATGAGCAAAATAACAACATATGTAAACTTTGCTCACACTACTTAAAATCATCACTCCAAGCTAAAATACATATTTAAGAATAATACACACTATATATTCTATGAATTTTATTTTCTTTGTAGCATGAATGGTTGTATTACAAGATAATACACTACACATTCCTTTGTGAAATAATATAAGTTATTAGAACTAAAAAATAATTTGTCACAATGCATAAACAACTAAAAGTCATTTTTTAATACTAGTTAAATTATGGTATATAACATTGGCAAAAATCAAAGAAAATAATATTTGTTTAAGAATATATAGGTGTCTTGTTTTTATATCATTTGAAGATCACAAAGTCATTTAAGATAAATAATCTTAATGAGATTTATTTCACAAGATATGCTAAGGAGCATTCTTCAATCAAGCACATTTATTAAATCAAGCAATATGCCATTAAAACCAAACAACTGATAAATCATAAACAAAAGATTAAAACATTTTGTTTACTCTTATTTAAACATTCAACACGTCTCTATTAGGATTGTGAGTTAAATATATCATCTAGATTTACCTTCATAAAAACATGATGTTTGAATCACTTAAGCCAAGTATTAGTGAACCAAGCAAACTTCATATTTGGTACATTTCGTTAGGTAAATTTAGGAACTCAATTTCTTCTAAAAAGAGAATGACTGTTGGGAATTATGCTAAGTAAGAATTCTGCTGATGGATTCTGCTGAAGAGCTGGAATCTGCTGAAGATAACTTTCTATGGAAGAATAGTTTCTGCGTAGTGTGTTTCTGCGGATATAGATAAACCTCGTATTTTGTATTTCAGTTAGTATATGCATGAGTTTTATTAGGAGAAGATAATGCATATCTTTTATAGTTTATAGATTATACGTTTCTTGTGAAACGGTTTAGGGTTAGGGTTCCTTGTCTATAAAAGGAACATCTTATTATATTTTATGTACGAGTTTGAAAAACAAGTTTTAGTTTTTATAAAAGATCCATAGAGGATCAAAGAGTTCTTAGTATTTTGTGTTATTGCTTGTGTTTGTTTCCGCTTTAGAATACAAGTATTGGAGACTTTCTATTAGTGTGTTTGTGATTACATAAACATTGCTAACGATTCACAAATGCTCAAAGATCTATCAAGGTCTTAGTTTCAACAAGTGGTATCAGAGCCTCGGGAGAGTCTCTGTGATACTAAGAACATCACCTTTTACACACTCACAAACCAAAACAACCAACCATCATGCCTGGATCTGACAATG
Organism: Artemisia annua; assembly: GCA_014162995.1. Lineage (NCBI taxonomy): Eukaryota > Viridiplantae > Streptophyta > Magnoliopsida > Asterales > Asteraceae > Artemisia > Artemisia annua. Next base: position 176,117 of record LBNU01023912.1, read on the forward strand.
AGACAGAAGTTACACTCAATCAAAACACCACATCCTTACAACAACTCAATCTCACAAACAGTAATGCAAAATTCCCTTACCTCAAGAAAGAAGAATATGAACTTTGGGCTATGAAGATGCAGAACTGGATCACCAATATTGACTACAATCTTTGGAAGGTGGTCCTTAAAGGTAATAGCCCAAAGAGGACTGGAACTGATCAAGAAGGAAGGATGTACCATCTTGATCCTACAACTGCTGAAGAAATTCTAGCTGTGCAGAGGGAAAGTAAAGTTAGAACTATTCTCCTTCAGGCTATCCCAGAGGATCACTTGGGTGACTTTCACTTCATGACTGATGCAAAGGATATCCGGATGGCCATAAAAGCTAGGTTTGGTGGGAATGAGGAGTCCAGAAGGATGAGGAAATCCATGCTCAAGCAGCAGTTTCAAGAATTTCAGATCACAGAGGAAGAAGGTATCCACAAGGGATATGACAAGTTCCACAAGATCCTGAGTCAACTGAAAGCCAGGCCAGACAATGAAGATTGCAATGCAAAGTTCCTGAGATCCTTACCTCCATCTTGGTTGCAAGTAAGCATTGCACTCAAAGCTAAGGGTGGACTGGACATGATGTCTTTTGATGATCTATACAACAAGCTTACGACTCTTGAGCCAGATGTCAGAAGTCCAATTCGTTCATCCACTCCTACTTACTCAGCTTTTGTCAGCTCAACCTCAAATATGATGCCTCATATCTCAAACCCAATTTCCTCAGCTTCATCTTCATACACCACCACCAAATCAAATACTCAATCACAGTCCAGCAGTGTATTGGAAGATGTACTTCACTCCTTTGTTGCTGACTATGAAAGTCAGCAACAACTATCTTATGAGGATTTTGAACAGGTAGATCCACTGGATATGGGAGAGATGAACTTGAAGTGGCAGGTGGCAATGCTTTCATTGAACATCAAGAGGTTTGAGAACAAGTCTGGAAGAAAGTTTGGATTCAATGGAAGAGATCCAACTAGGTTTGACAGAAGAAAGATCAAGTGCTACACTTGTGGACAGATGGGTCACTTCTCAAGAGAATGCAAGGATAGGAAGACTACTGATGAGGTTAGGTACTCTACCTATCAGCAGAATCAAGGAGATGTTGGAACTTCCAAAGCTGGACCTTCCAAAGCTTTGATGACTGTGGATGATCATGTTGACTGGAAGACTCATGAACGTAGTGATGGTGAAGCTGATCAGAGTGGATTACTGGCCAGCTGTGATACAGAGGATCATCATGATCAAGTTGCCTTTATGGGCATCTCTCAGGTACAAAATTGTGTGTTTAGTTGTAGTGTCAAATATAATGAGCTTAAAGAATCTTATGATGAGTTGAAACCACAATATAATGAGTGTTATAAAGAACTTGAGGCATATAAAAATGGTTTAAGGACTTTAGAAAAACAAAAAATTTGGTTTTAAAAGAATCAGGCTACTTATGAAGAGAAAATCAGTGTGTTAAAAAGAGATTTAAAATGTGCATAAGATGAGTTGATATACACTAAGAAAGTAAATGCTAAATTAGAATCCGACAACCAAGTACTTAAAGAGGAGCTAGATAAGGAAATAGCTACACACAAAAAGTGGTTGATATCAGGTGATAATCTAGCTAGTTGTTTATATAGTTGTCAAGTTGTAAATTCTAATATAGGTTTAGGTTTCAAAAAGTATGTTGGATTAGAAGCTAGGAATGACCTTGGTAGGACCACACCAGCAGGTTTAGCTAATTATGTTAAAGAAGGATCATTACATGCTGTGCCTGGACCTATAAGAGGAGAACACATGCCCATTAACCTTTCCACCACTGTCGACTTTGATGGATCACATCATCTTTATGGAAAATAGTCAAGTGACTTGCCTGACCCTAATTCTAACACTGCTGACCTTGTCTCTTGTTCTACCAGTGACATGTCTTCTGACCAAGCGTCTACTGCCTATACAGTTTCCTCTGAAGACTTGTTATTTAATTCTTTGCCAAACAGTAATTTTAATTCTGTGAAAAACAATTCTGTCAATGTTTGTGGTTTGAATGCTTTTCATGGAACATCTTTCACTGTTAATAAATCTTCTAAAAAGAAGAAATGTTTTGTTTGTGGAAGTAAATCTCACTTGATTAAGGATTGTAATTTTCATGAGCAAAGAATGGGTGTATGTGCTAGTCAGAAGAGACCTAGACCAATGTGGAAACATGTCCATAATATACCCTCTTATGTTCC
>LBNU01023912.1:198365-210985 GCA_014162995.1 Artemisia annua
ATTACCCGTAAACAATAAAACCCTCCCACCACATCTTCAATCCATCTAAAAACAACCATTTCCATACCCCTCAAAGAAACCGAAAACCAAATTCAATATTCATAGTGCACCTAATGTTCCATCTAAAACACCTCCACGCACATCATTCATCATCAATGGATCCCCCAACTGCACAATTGTCGTCCCACCACCAAAAGTGTCACCACCACCTCCTACCCAAGGAAATTTTCTGAATACGCTCTTACTCCACCCATCCTTCACCAATAACTCCACCTAGCATTTCAAAGAAAATTCAACCATTAACCCAATCGCCACTCTCTAAATGTGTCATCACCACTACAACTTAATCCATAAAGGTAACCATCTTCCATGATACATAATAAACCTATGTTCACCCTTGTGTCGCGTCTTTGAAATCAAGGGCAACCGTATATCGCAAATACACTCATAAACATGTTAGGTCTATGTCAATCAAAAGTTAAAGTGAATTTCATTATGAAATACTTCTTTCCAGTTTTCTAACAAGTGAAGAACATAAAGAAGATATCCAAGCTTCAAGAGTTTCGAGTCATCACACCCATCCAAGTGAATTTTACGAAATGCATCTTTTCCACTTCTGCAAGTGAAGAACACAAAGAAATATCCAAAGCTTCAAGTGTTGTCGAGTCGCACCACCTCATTTCACTATCCATTCGCGTCAACAAAACACCTAAAATCCATGATTCACACATCATCCACCTGTTGTCAAACGATATATTAATTAAACCATACTGTGTGACCTTTTCACTCACCTTCCTTTTCATCCATGCTATCCATCCTTGTTTTTCTAGTTTAAAAAAATGTTACCATCTTAATCATCAATTCTTCTTTAATTCTTTGTTGATATATATTTTGGCATATTTGCGCGAAATATGTGGTCGATTTTTTCGTTGGTCGTAATCATTGACATGTTCTTAACATTTGTCAATGATATTGTTGATTTAGGTGTTGCTTTCAAAACAAAATTGCGGATGTGCATATTTTTTAGTCCTCTACCTAGACATCCATATCTTGTTCCCAATAGGTTATGCATGTATTAATATCATCATCTACTGATATGTGCATTCCTCTTTCAACTAACTCTTGCCTTGTAAGCATCTTGCCCGTTACTTAGATTCTTGGTGCCTCAAATAAGGGGATCACCAACGGAGGCATTGTGAATGTGTATTAATCTATCTTTATATCATTTTTGTTGCAAAAAACTTAACCCGGTTGATGTAGAGGTTAAATTGCAATTTTATTTGATCCCATGGATCCGCTAGATTCATGTTTTAGATTGGTTGATTAGGATCAAGGCTTCACTTACATAATGCAGCTCAGCGTTATTTATCTCAAGGTTGAAGTGTAGTAACGTCTCGTGTAGGAGTCCACCCTTTTCTTCGACAAAAGGTGGAGAAGAAGTGTAAACAAGTAACTTATACATTCTTTACAATGAGTTAATTTTTTCATTATTTTCGTATCATCAAACAAGGTAAATGTTGGCATAATATTACGATATTTAATCATAAACATCCTCTTCAGTTTTGGCTGATGACCAAAGATGTACCGCACAAAGACACATAACGTAAAGTGCTTAAGTTACTTGTGATCACAAATGCATCTATGCATTCATACGTCAACATCTTTCGACTTCCATGTCCGAGTATGCTTCCTTTTAAACAATTTCTATTTTCTTAAGGTAGAAACAATTCTTACAGTTTTATGACAACGAATTATTTTAACCAAATTTTTAAAATGTTATGAACATTTTATATATTTTAGAAAAACACTTGTGGTATTTAAAGAAATTTTAATTCAAAAATAAATATTATGATTAACCATTTTTCCAAAACAGTTTAAAATTTCACTAGATAAAACTGTTCCCCAGAAAAAGCAATTTTTCTGACCGTTTCGACCGGCGTAAAAGGGCAGCCCCCTTATATGGCGCTTTAAAGGGGGCCACACTTATTTAAGGGGGCCGACACGCTCCTGTGTCAGAAATGATTCTCTACTAAATACTGGTTCATTTCTTGCTTTTTCCCAACCTTTTGCACAAAATGTTTTCAGTCCCAAATCCTTCTACAACATCCTTCTAAATCCTTTGATCATTAAGATTATAAGCTTTTGTTTCAGGTGATTCATCCTTCACCACTCAAAGTGCAAGAGAAGCAATACTCTTATTCATCAAGTCAAAAAGTATAGGAGTCTAGTACTATTGATGTGAAGTTGTAGAAATCATTATGCTAAGTCTATGTAATAAGTGACAAGAAAGATCTTACTTAGTAGTGAGTCAATTAGGTGCAGTAAGAAGAGTGGGAAGAACTTGTATTGGTAAGAAGTCATGTATTCGGGAAGATAGTAGTGGCGTGAGTTAGTCGAGTAGTGTGAAGAGAGTAGTGGTGTGAAGAAGTCGTGTGTAGAACGTTGGGGGGGGGGGGGGGGTGGGGGGGGGGTACGGGGGGGGGGGGTAGTGATCTGAAGTCGTGTCGTGAGTTTGGTCCTAGTCTAGCATTAGGGACTCGAATTTTGCTGTGTGTCGTTAAACGGTGTAAGCCAGAAGGTGTGTATGGTTTTCTCCGGCCAAAAGGGAGCTTGTTGAAGTAGTGTTGTGAACTCTCGAGTAGGTGACTCGGGAGTGGAGTAGGCAAGGAAGGCGTCCTTGTAGCCGAACCACTATAATCATCAGTCCGTTGCATCTCTTTCTCTTATCTCTTTAACATTTATTCTTGCATTTATCGCTTTATATTTATGCTTGCAAATATGTGGTTGGTTGTTGCTTATATTGTCATGATGATTGATTGTATTATAGTTAAAGTTATGAATATTGATGGTGTGTAAATTATATGATATTGATCTAATAGATTATTTATTCACACTTCTCATAATTGGATTATTCAATAGATGATTTGATACCAAATAACATTCAAGATTTTAAAAAGGAAAACTATTAATCAAAGATTCGAGGAACAAAACATTTTATAAAATGAAAAGAGGGAAAATATTCAACCCCCTTCTAGTTTTCACAAATTGAAATAGAGACGGACTCCTGCTGTTCTGTATACCCCCCCCCTCCCCCACAACCCCCCCCCCCCCCCCACGCTATTTCAAATGTAAACCTCTTCAACAGATTCAAGCATGGGTAGGGACATCAAGGATCTTTACCTTCTACATTCGACATGTTGGCACTGGACTTTTTGTTATAATGAGGTGATAACGGCGATTGCACATAGCATTGCCAGATGGGCCTTTAGGAAGATAATGTAAATATCCTGTAGATCCGATGGTCTTGTACATCCGAGTCTAGTTGGTTTGTACTCTCACTGATACTTCTGATTTTGGTGTATTTTATTCTCTTTTATCAAAGAAAAAAAAAAAAAAAAAAAAAAAAAAAAAAAAAAAAAGGAAAATTTATAGTGGATCCAGTTTCCCAAGGTAACCATGGAACATGTTTTAGACCACAATTACCATTCAATGCACCAGGAACTTTGCGCTTCAGTACTCATCCTGATACAACCCTATTTAATCATCAAACGCCAAATGAATCCAGCCACCCTTTATGCAATAATCTGTCAAATTTACAAGTTAAGCCTGTTTCTCAAAGTGCTATTGCAAGTTATTTTGAAGTACCGTTGTTGCATAACCATGTAGACTCTGCAAACTTTGCCAGGGGCGCAAACAAAGATACATTGAATCAAGGTAAGACAATTGATTCTACGTAATTCATACCTTATATTTAGCGGGATGATTTGCACACCACATTTTTTTATACTTTCACCACACTCTGTGCATTACAGTGTTGTACCGTGTACTATACAACTTGTACAAAATGGTGTAAGTATAAAAAATATTGGTGTGCAAATCAAACCCCTTATATTTATATACATAAAAGTCTAAAAGTAACTATTATATATGTGTTAGGAATAATATACGTAATACAAATTGTTTTGTATATAATCGTAAGATTATAACAACAGATTGAGGCCTGCGATTAGCAGTGTCCTTAAACATAAATTCGTACTATCTAGTATGAACTGTTTAAAGGATACAACAATTAAATCAAGTATGAAACTTGAATCTAGCGAATCGGTTATGTTATGATGATGGAAATGAATGATGTTTGTGTGTTTTTGATGAATCCAAAGTGAGAAATTCGTCCTCTATATATAGGCACATGGTGACCCTTCAAAACAGTCACAATACCCCTTCAAATGGCCTTAGAGACGCCTCTTTTCGTAACAGTTACAATGGTTCGTAATTAGCGACGCTCTAGCGACGACCTAGTGACAGAATAACTGTCGCTAACTGCCACTAGTTCAGACAGTCGCGATGGTTCGCTCCTTGATGCCTTTTTAATAGATATAACTATCACCAATTCGAAAAGATGCGTCTTTACAATGATGATGGTCAATTAGAGACGGTTTAGTGACGGTTTAGTGACAGAAAAACTTTCACTAATATCCATTTCGTGGCAATCACTAATAACAACAAAACTATAATAAGTAATGTTCCAACAATACCCCACATTTTCTAATCAAACACCAATAATACCCCACATTTGAATAGAAAATAAGATAATTACTTATTATTCTATTTCCATCAAATGTAATATGATATGCATCAGATTAGGTATCTTTTGGACTTGAACCTATCCTAGTGAGTACATATCGGATCTACTTTGTGGATAGTGAACATAAGTCTTGAACTAGCCACTTTTTGTAGTAAATCGAGACAATAAGTATCACACATATCATATTTATGCAATAACAGACTCTTACGGTTGTGTTCATTTCGGTCGTGAACATATCCTTATTCATGAGAATTTTAGAGAACTTAGCCATCTTGGGGTTCCCAAGATGCACCACACATCAATCTCGTAATAGGTAATGCCAATCAGATATTCCGTAGTATTCCACCTGTAAAAGCATTAGTCATTATTCAAGAATTAGAATTTCAACCTCAATTCATCAGGAGAAAACACACACATTCATGAATAGGAATGGCATACCTGTGTGTTGGATACTTTTTGGAGTTTCTAACTAGTCTTTTCCTATTGAACCTAGACCATGGGATCTCCAATTTTGTGAGGTTAGGTTTCCACTGAGTAGTCACTCATTGTGTTGGCTTTAAGCCCATACCCCTCGATGTAAATATGACTTGTTCTCTACAAAGGCCTTTTGTCAAAGGATCTGCTATATTTTCCTTTGACTTAACGTAGTCGATGGAAATGATTCCATTTATTAACAAGTCCTTTATCGTATTGTGGCGACATCTTATATGTCTTGAATTGCCGTTATGGATTTGATTCTTTGCTCTGGTAAGAGCAGCCATACTATCACAATGTATACACACAGCAGTCACAGGTTTTGGCCACAATGGAATACCCTCTAGAAAGCTTTTAAGCCATTCTGCTTCTTCAGCAGCTTTGTCTAAGGCTACAAATTCTGCTTCTATTGTTGATCTGGTATTCACAGTTTGCTTAGACGATTTCCATGATACAACAGCCCCTCCAAGTGTAAATACATAGCCACTTGTGGACTTTCCTTCATTAAGGTTGGAAATCCAATTGGCATCACAAAATCCTTCTAACACAGAAGGATATTTAGTGTAATGTAACTCATAAGCCATTGTATGCTTAAGATATTGAAGCACTCTTACTAGTGCATCCCAATGATCTTTCCTAGGGTTATGTGAGTATCGACTAAGTCGACTTACACTATATGCCAAATCTGGTCGTGTAAAGTTCATTATATACATCAAGCTTCCTAGTACTTGTGTATATTGTAACTGAGATACACTTTGTCCTTTGTTCTTCTTGAGTTGAACCTTAGGATCAAAGGGAGTTACAACCGGTCTATCATCATAGTGCCCAAATTTCTTAAGGGTCTTCTCAATGTAATGAGATTGGGTAAGGATGTATCCATTAGAAATCTTTTGAATTCTTATACCAAGAATGACATCTGCTTCTCCCATGTCTTTCATATCAAATGAAGAATGAAGTATTTTCTTGGTTTGGTTTATAACATCCATATTTGTACCCATGATTAGCATATCTATAAACAAATGATGACAAATCTATTTTTGTATTGTTTAACATATCCACATTTATCACATTCATTTATTTGATAGCCGTTTGATAATAAAGTGTTATCAAACTTCTCATGCCATTGCTTTGGAGCTTGTTTAAGGCCGTACAGAGATTTAACCAATTTACATACCTTATGCTCTTGACCTTTGACAACAAACCCCTCGGGTTGTTGCATATAGATTTCTTCATCTAATTCACCATTTAAGAACGTTGTCTTCACATCCATTTGATGTATAATCAGGTTGTGAATTGCGGCTATTGCTATTAACGTTCTTATAGAGGTTATCCTTCTAAGTTGTAACCGGTGAATAAGTGTCAAAGAAATCTTGACCTTCTTTTTGACGGTATCCTTTTGCTACTAAACGAGCCTTATATACTTCTCTATGGTACCATCAGGTCTTAGTTTCTTTTTGAAGATCCACTTATGGCCTATTGGTTTATGTCCCGAAGGTAGATCAACCAATTTCCATGTACTATTATGCACAATTGAGTCTATTTCGCTTTGAATAGCCTCTTGCCAATAAGGTGCTTCTGATGAATCCATAGCAGCCTTATATGTTTGTGGTTCTTCATTCACAATATAGGTCATATAATCAGGTCAAAAGTCTTTAGAGACTTTTGCACACTTACTTCTTCTAGGTTCATCATTATCTTGTTGAACCTCAGAATTGTTGTCTCTTTGATCTTGAGAAAACTGATTATCTAATACTCTTTTCCATGTATTTGAGATTTGTTTCTCTTTATCCTTATAAGGAAAGATATTCTCAAAAAAATCTGCTTCAGCAAATTCTATAATTGTGTTGTTGCTTATGTCCTCTATATTGGATTTGTAAATCAGGAACCTATAAGCAGCACTATTCTTTGCTGGACCGAGATAAACACAATCAACTGTTTTTGGTCCAAGTTTGGTTCTTTTTGGTAAAGGTATTTGAACCTTTGCCAATCAACCCCACACTTTCATCCTTTTATAAGAAGGTTGTTTTCCTTTCCATAATTGATATGGAGATTTGTCACTCTTCTTATGTGGAATTTTATTCAACACTGTATTTGCAGCAAGACATGCTTCACCCCATAGATTATGAGGAGCCCCTGAAGTAATTAACATTGAATTAATCATGTTCTTCAATGTTTTATTCTTACGTTCAACCAGCCATTTTGTTGTGGGGTGTATGGGGCTGTTGTTTAGTGTACAATACCATAAGTAGAACAAAATTCAGCAAATTCATGGGATTCATATTCTCCTCCTCTATCAGACCTTAGAATTTTGATCTTTTTCTCTAGTTGATTTTCAACTTCTGCCTTTTATGTCTTAAACATATTCAAGGCTTCATCTTTGGTATTTATTAAGTACACATAACAAAATTTGATGCAATCATCAATGAAAGTAATATAATAATTATTTACTCCTCTTGATGGTGTTGCTTTGAAATCACATAAATCTGTATGGATTAAACCAAGTATTTCATTTGATTTTTATACAGATTTGCATGAATGACTTGTGCATTTAGATTCAACACATATCTCACATTTGGATATTTTATCCATTGTGCATTTAGGCAACATGCCTAAGTTTATCATTCTTTGCAAGGAACGAAAATTAACATGGCCTAATCTATTATGCCATAAGAAAGAAGGATCAATCATGTACACAGAAGCGGTGCTAGTGCCCGCGTTATTATTATTAATAACATTGTCATCAGTTACAACACTTAGTTTAAAGAGTCCCTGATCAAGGTAACCCTTTCCTACATACACACCACCCTTGGTGATTACAAATTTATCTGATTCAATTACAAGTTTAAATCCCTTATTACTAAGAATAGGGCCAGAAATCAGATTCTTGGTGATGTTAGGCACATGCAACACGTTTGAGAGTACAAGATCTTTTCCAGAAGTCAACTTCAATATGACTTTGCCCTTTCCTTCAATCTTTGAAGAAGTTCCATTCCCCATAAACATTGGTTCAGTTTCATTCACCTTTTGGTAAGAAACAAACATACTTCTTGAATTACATATGTGCTTTGTTGCACCAGTATCAAACCACCAATCAACATCATTTGTGGTCAAGAAGGCTTCAATTACTCCAACAAATTCTGTTGGAGAGGCGACATGGTTTGCTTGGTTGGAATTTCCTCCAGAATTTCCTCCTCCATGCTCTTTCTTGTGGCGACAATCCTTGGCTTTATGACCAGGTTTCCCACAGACCCAACAATGATAAACTTTCTTGAAGTTGTTGCTCTTTTGTTGGGTGTAATCCTTCTTCTTATCTTTGGAAGAATTCTGTCCAGAACCACCACCCTTTTTGTTGTTCTTGTGGTAATTCTTCGGTTTGGAAGAGCTTTCTCCAACCATGTTTGCATTTGGTTCTATCGAATTTGCATCAGCCTTTTCCTGCATCCTGTTATCCTCCTCAACACGAATTTTGAGAACAAGTTGCTCAAAACTCATATCATCAGTCAAATGTTTAAGATATAACTTAAAATTTTTCCAGGATTGAGGCAATTTTTCAATAATAGAACCAACAAGAAAGTTAGAGTTTATACCCATGCCTTCTACTTCCAATTCATGGACTATGATTTGGAGTTCTTCCACTTGCTTCACAACAGGCTTTGCATCATTCATTTTGAAGTTCAGAAATTTTCCAACAACAAACTTCTTGGAACATGCAACTTCAGTCCTGTATTTCTTTTCCAATGATATCCATATTTCCCTTGCATTTGAAAAAGTAGAATAGATATCATACAAGGAATCATCTAAAGCATTCAGAAGATAATTTCTGCAATTATATTCATTATGATTCCAAAGTGAGGCGGCCCTTTCATAGTCTGCCACTTGTGCCTCAGTAGGAACATTCTGTCCCTCCACATACGGATCAGTTGGTTCAGGATCCGTGAGAATATTTGACACATGCAACATTGTCAAATAAAACAACATCTTTTGTTGCCAACGACGAAAATCAGGCCCTTTGAACTTTTCAGGTTTTTCAACATGTGGTTTCTGAATCGTTTGATCCATCTTTGAAATTTTCTGTTTAAGATTGTTAGGAATAATATACGTAATACAAATTGTTTGTATATAATCGTAAGATTATAACAACAGATTGAGGCCTGCGATTAGCAGTGTCCTTAAATAAAAATTTGTCCTATCTAGTACGAACTGTTTAAAGTATACAACAATCAAATCAAGTATGAAACTTGAATCTAGCGAATCGGTTATGTTATGATGATGGAAATGAATGATGTTTGTGTGTTTTTGATGAATCCAAAGTGAGAAATTCGTCCTCTATATATAGGCACATGGTGACCCTTCAAAACAGTCACAATACCCCTTCAAATGGCCTTAGAGACGCCTCTTTTCGTAACAGTTACAATGGTTCGTAATTAGCGACGCTTTAGCGACGACCTAGTGACAGAATAACCGTCGCTAACCGCCACTGGTTCAAACAGTCGCGATGGTTCGCTCCTTGATGCCTTTTTAATAGATATAACTGTCACCAATTCGAAAAGATGCGTCTTTACAATGATGACGGTCAATTAGAGACGGTTTAGTAACGGTTTAGTGACAGAAAAACTGTCACTAATATCCATTTCGTGGCAGTCGCTAATAACAATAAAACTATAATAAGTAATGTTCCAACAATATGAACCATACACAACATTATTTATCTAAAAATAGTTGGTTTAATGCAGGTTTACCAAAAACCCTTAATACTAATGACAAATATAGTTATTCATATGCTGCCACAAGCAGCTCTGCTGCACCACAAGATCATTCGCCAATTTATGCTACTGCGCATGGTAAGTCATATTTTCAATAATGCCACAACTAAATGTTTTACATATTTGTAGTAAGTATAACAGGTTTGAAAATGCCTTAAATGTAGGAATGGCCAGAAAAGATATGAATGAGAATGCTGCAAGTAAAAAAATTGAAAATGGTTCACAAAGATGTAAGACACAATTTACAGATGAAATGGAAATAGAAAAAAACACAAGTGTGCAATCAAAAAGATTGTAGCATGCGTGCATAGACGTTTATTAGATTAATAGTTACATCCATGTTTCTTTTTTGTATCATTCACTTATTACATTTTATTTCATTAAACAACAATACAAAATCTTTACCTTTGTTGTTTTTTCTTACTTTACCCACACACTTAATTTCTTGATGCATTCATTCTTCTAAAAATCCGTCAATTTGACGGGTCTATAAGCTAGTTCTTAAATATAATGACATAACAAGAGGCACGACCTCGTCACCTCACGGATGTTGGTGTTGTTTTGATGGTGATGGTAAAATGAAAATTTTGATAAATGAGATATATGTTTTAGTTTGGATAGAAATTAGTTCGAACACTCTATCAGTATCAAAATATTTCAGTAAATGTTAAACAAACGAATATGGAGTATTCTTTAAGCATGGAAATTTTAAATTATTTAGGTCTATTAAAGTAATAAAAAAAACATTAAAAGTAAGTTTCTTAGGCAAAATCAAGCAAATATGAGAACTGAGAAACGATTAAAGATGCTTAAAATGTCTTCAGGTATGCATAATGTTGATACAAAAGTTGGGCGTGGCTTAGCTTGAGTACCAATTCGGGTAAAGTTGCTTGGGACCTGCGCACTAAGAAAAACGACAAACACCGTTAGGCTTATCGAGGGATTGTTTCCCCCGATTATCCTCCGGCGTGAGAGTAAGTAATCGTGTTTAGGTTTAAGGCTTGTAGCTTAGGGTTTAGTATCGTACCTTTAGAGGACTGAGGAGGCCTCTATTTATACACATGAAACCCTAGTTGGTTTCGTGTTCCCCAATCTTCGGTATCCGATATCTATCAAAATAATAGAAGATATCGTATACCGGGCAAGTGCCCATGTCCGGGCTTGGGCCTACATGGGCCTAGGTGTTGGCTAAACAGTCCACTCATGGTGGGCTTAAGTATAGTTCTGTATTCGCGGGCCTCGTGGGCTGCAAATATCGTCATAATGGCCCATTCGTGATGGGCTTGCGTATTGGATGGGTGCGTGACCCGAATCCATACCATACGTCATCATGTCCCCCCAGTCTAGTGTGCGTAGGTAAGACCTGCGGATGCTAGACTCAAACCGTGTCGCAAGTACCCATGATTCGTGCGCGGGAAGAAATCTAATTTTTACCGCCAAGAATACACGTGTAATGCATCTGGTCTGTAAAAGAACAAATCACGTACCTCGGGAAGTGAAGACGCTATCCACGTGTCCTGTACTATTTCAACTCCCGTCCACACGATTCGAGTTAGTGGGATCCACGTCCGTCGATAGATACCACCCACCCTTTAATATATAAATCCGCCTCATTTTCACTGTATTGTTCACAGTTAAAATTATTCACACACATACACACACACACCTCATCTCTGCTCCACTTTTTTCCAGAAAACTGTTTTATAGGTAATCACCGCGCGTGCGCTTTTATACACAAAGATGGTTCTTCAATTAGGGGATGTAACGTGCATGTTCACGGAGGCCGATTTCTTGGTTTTTTGTTCAGACTTTTACATCCCAGAGGGGGTGCACCCGGAATTACCGGATCCCAACGCATCTATCGCCGACTTCCCCGTGGGGAAGGTAGGGGTGTATGCACGTTTTTTCAAATTCGCGAATCAACACATACCCCTTTCGCGGTTCCTCTGTGATGTGCTGGCCTATTATGAGGTGCATATCTCCCAACTTCACTGCATAGGTGCGGCCAAAGTAACCAATTTTGAGATTAATTGTCGCCTTATGGTAATTAATCCAACCGTGAACTTGTTCCGCGCCTTCTACCACCGAACGTGGTCGAACGGGTGGATCTCCTTTGCGAAGCGCCAGGGTGCGCTTCAATGTTACACAGATAAGCTGGATTCCCTCAGGAACTGGAGGGAGTACTTTTTTTGGGTTGACCGCCGCGTTTTTCCGTTTGACTTTGAGTTCCACACTCAAGGTTCCCTGCGTAGGGATGAGCGCCCAGTCCCTGGGTCATACAACGACGCGGATGTGCAGACTATCAATACAAATCGTATTGCTATTAGTGCATATCCGGAAGAGTTCCTGGTGCACATGGGCATCAGTCGGAACTTCTTCTTGCCAGAGTCGGAGGTACCGATCTTTTTGGATGCTGCTGGCTAGGGTGGGTGTTCATCTTCCAAATCCTTTTCTTCGTAGCGTAAGTGTTTATTTCTTTGCGTCGTTATCTGACTTGTATTGTTTTCCGTTGGTTTCTTTTTGTGCACAGAGATGGACTTGTTTCAGGTTGTACGTGTAGAGAAACCTCTGGAGGTGGCTGTTGGACAACGCCAGTTGGCTGAGGGAGAGGTCCCTGTCTTGGAGGCTACTGCGGGGCACACAATGGACCTCGTGCTGGAGGAGCCCGAGGATTCTGCTCCGGCGGCCCAGGAGGTCGTGCAAGAAGTGGCCGTGCCGGAGCAGGTGGTTGCTCCTACTGAGGAGCCAGTGCAGGAGCCTGCTACCTCGCACGCTGACTCATCAAGCAGCGTGCAGAT
>LBNU01023912.1:216497-241827 GCA_014162995.1 Artemisia annua
CTGGTTGTTCCAATGGTTTGCCTGGGATTCTGGTCGTTCTGCGACCTTCCTGTTAGTTGGTCAAGCTGAATTCGCAATTGACTCATGTTGCTAGTTTTTGTTGTTCTAGTCTTTTTGGAAAGCTCTTAGTGTATGGTCCCACGGATGGCGCCACTTGTTGATAAAAAAGTTGGGCGTGGCTTAGCTTGAGTACCAATTCGGGTAAAGTTGCTTGGGACCTGCGCACTAAGAAAAACGACAAACACCGTTAGGCTTATCGAGGGATTGTTTCCCCCGATTATCCTCCAGCGTGAGAGTAAGTAATCGTGTTTAGGTTTAAGGCTTGTAGCTTAGGGTTTAGTATCGTACCTTTAGAGGACTGAGGAGGCCTCTATTTATACACACGAAACCCTAGTTGGTTTCATGTTCCCCAATCTTCGGTATCCAATATCTATCAAAATAATAGAAGATATCGCATACCGGGCAAGTGCCCGTGTCCGGGCTTGGGCCTACGTGGGCCTAGGTGTTAGCTAAACAGTCCACTCGTGGTGGGCTTAAGTATAGTTCTGTATTCGCGGGCCTCGTGGGCTGCAAATATCATCATAATGGCCCATTCGTGATGGGCTTGCGTATTGGATGGGTGCGTGACCCGAATCCATACCATACGTCATCAACGGTGTTATAGGAAATATTAACGAGAGGACACTAAGATCAAAAGTTCAAAATGAAAGTAACTTCTTTTGTTTTGTATCAACTATTGAACCTAAAAACATAAACGAAGCCATAAAAGACGAATCATGGGTAATGGCCATGCAAGAAGAATTAAATCAATTTATTAGAAGCGATGTATGGACATTAGTTCCTCAACCAAAAAGTCAAACCATAATTGGAATGGGTCTTTCGAAATAAAATGGATGAAAATGGTATAGTATCTAGAAACAAAGCTAGGCTAGTAGCACAAGGGTATAACCAACAAGAAGGAATTGACTATGATGAAACATTCGCCCCGGTGGCTAGGATCGAATCCACTAGAATTTTACTTGCATATGCATGCGCTCACGACTTTAAACTCTTTCAAATGGATGTCAAAAGTGCTTTCCTAAATGGTGTCATTAATGAAGAAGTTTATGTGGCTCAACCTCCGGGCTTCACCGACTTTGAAAAACCTAATCATGTTTACAAACTTAAAAAGGCTTTATACGGATTTAAGCAAGCTCCAAAAGCATGGTATGATCGACTTAGGACCTTCCTTATTGACCATAAGTATACCATGAGATTAGTTGATAATACTCTCTACACTAAGAAGAAAGGATCACATATTATCATAGTCCAAATCTATGTTGATGACATCATATTCGGATCAACTTGCCAAGAATTATGTAAAGATTTTTCAAAAATCATGCATGATGAGTTTGAAATGAGTATGATGGGAGAACTCAACTTCTTCTTAGGACTTCAAATAAAACAATTAGAAGATGGAATATTCTTTAACCAATCTAAATATATTAAAGAAATCTAAATATATTAAAGACATGCTTAAGAAATTTGGTCTTGAAGATTCCAAACCAATTAAAACACCTATGTCCTCGGAAATAAAATTAACCAAAGATGAGGAAAGTGAATCCGTAGATAACACAAAATATAGAGGTATGATCGGTAGTCTACTTTATCTCATGGCTAGTAGACCCGACATTATGTTTAGTGTTTGTCTATGTGCACGTTTTCAAGAAGATCCTAAAATCATTCATCTCAAAGCCATTAAAAGAATCTTTAGATATACTAAGGGCACTATACATTTAGGACTATGGTATCCTAAAGGAACGGGAGTAGAAACCATAGTTTATACCGATTCGGATCATGCCAGTGACTATGTTGATAGAAAAAGCACAAGTGGTATTCGTACTTTTGTTGGGCATTGTCTTACCTCATGGTTCTCTAAGAAACTAACATATGTCGCTCTATCAACAACTGAAGCCGAATACGTATCGGCCGGAAAAGCATGTCAACAAGCTCTTTGGATGAAACAAGCCCTTGTGGACTACGGTATTCAACTCAACGACATCTCCATTCTTTGTGACAACAAAGGAGCCATTGACCTCAGTAACAATCCAGTCCATCACTCACGAACTAAACATATTGAAATACGTCATCATTTCCTGTGTGACAACGTTCAAAAAGGGAACATCTCTAGAGAAAAGGTATCCTCCGAAAACCACATTGCCGACATCCTCACAAAACCTCTTAAACGAGAACCATTCAATCTTCTTAGACTTGGGCGAGGACTAATGGAACCTACACTATAATCTCAAACCTACACTATAATCTTTAACCTTAAACAAACAAACAAAATTTTTTGTGTTCTGTTCAGACGGAACCAAAACCATCAACGGACGGAACCAAAAATTTGGTTCCGTCCTATCCGTGGTGATCTGTACTGCAAAAATCATTTTATATTCAAAAGCAAACACCCCATATATCCTCTACACACTCTCATTCAGTCCCAATTTCGTCCAAGACATCTGCACATACAAAAATTAGGGTTCTTCCTCTCCAAACAAGTGCTCATAACATCATTGTAAGTCTCTCTAATACATTTTTTCTCCTGATATGTGTCTAGGAATTCTATTTATGCACAAAACATAAAACTTGGGGTGATACATTAATGTAAGAATTTCATGTATAATAGTGATTGTAAAACTAAACTAATCATGTTCTCCATAGTTAGAAATTGCATCCTTATTAGCATACTTAACCATACAAACCACCCCATGTCAATTTTTTTCAAAAATAACTTCTCACAAATAAGACAAATATTTTTTCGTCTCACATTGTGAATTCAAAATCTAAAACGTTACATTTGAAACTCACTTGCATTATGTCTCTTGAATGCTAAAGGGAATACATAACTAATATGTGTTTTCGGGTACATTCAAACGTAGCTACATTGAACAAGGAGTGTTTGGGTTACCTCATGTTTTCCTCAAAAACAAATGAAAATTACAAAAATCTCATGTTTTGAATGCATTAAAAGAGTCAAGATAACTACACCTCCACATTGTGAGCATATAGGCACACACTAGCACAATTATCATTTACTCAAACTAAAATGTGAAATTTGTGTTTCTAGGTCCAAACATGCCTCCTCTAACATTCTAGGACCACAAAGACACCCTTAACTACCTACCCAGACACCATAGGACCAAAGGGCTTACCGAAGCTCAAAAGAACATCTTTAAGGCACTAGAAAAACGCTATGTCCATGAGGGTAGAACTATTGATCCATCCTTCCTAGAGGACACAACTATTCACCAAGACCTTGCCGCCATAAACTTTGATTGCCTCCTCAACATTGATGAGCCAATATGTCCTAGATTCGTCCTAGAATTCTATTCCTCCATTACTCTTCACACCAATCATGAGGGTCTCATGAACCTAAGCTTTAGGATCAACCAAACTCAATTCAACATGCCTCTTGATCAATTCGCTCAAGTTCTTGGTATCCCAAATAGAGGTACATGTGTCTACTCGGACAAGTGGTCCCTCTCCATTCTAGATGCTATGGGCGACCGTCCTTACTCCTACAACACTCCTCTAGTTTACAAGCAAATCATTAGAGATCATCTTTTTCGTCCTAGAATCTCGGGAACCAGAACCAAACGTTCGGGTGTCGAAGTTGACTGTGACCCCTTTGGCATGGAACCTAATGAACTCAAAGACCCTTGTCTCAAATGGGAAGAAATTCTTAGGGCCAATGTGAAATCGTGACCACATCAATGCTTGCCTTTTCTACATGCTCTATAGCATTTCCACTCGCCAACCATTCAATTTGGCTTACTACATAGCCAAAAGGATGGCAGATATACCCGTGCAAGGCAAAAGTGCACTTCCCTATGGAATGCTTCTCACTCGCCTTTATAGGTCATTTGCTCCAATCCCTCGCAATCCCAAAGGTTTTGTTCCCGACTACACCCTTGTGCCTCACATCTTTGTACTATTAAGTGACTATCGTGTAGCCAAGACTCAAGGAAAACGGCCTCATCCTCCCACCTCTTCATCATCCTCATCCATGAGTGAAGAAGATGGACTTCCCAAGGATTGACAATGCTTCGGAGGAGTTCAAGCAAACAAAGGGAATGTTCAAATGCTTGGGAAGGTTCATGACAAAGATCAAAAAGAAGCTTGACAAGAAGTGAGATGGCTAAAGGAGTGTTTGGCACAACCACCCTTGAACAATTATGTGTTATGGATTTATGTAATATTAGGATATTTTCTGTGTTTTAAACAATCCTTGTGTACTAACAATCATTTGCAGGTGGATAGAATTCTTATGCTATCAATTTTCCATCTTTCCACACTTATAACGTGGAAATTTTAGCACTTGCATGATCATCAATGGTATGTGTGTTTTTCCTTTGAATTATGATGTATTCTAACGTATTATGACATATTACATGTACCTTTATAACTTTCATGGAGTTAAAAACAAATTTCAGCATTCAAATATTTTCGTGCATAAACCCATACAGTAGGGTACGGCTACGGCGGAACCAATTCCATGGTTCCGTCCGTTGAACCAGATGGTTCCGTGGTTTTTGAACCACGGATTCCACGGAACCAAAATTTTGGTTCCGTCCAACACAAACGTTGGTTCCGTCTGAAGTTCAGCAAGTTTTTAAAATTTTTGATTTCCCGCAAATTTTTATAACAACACGTAAAACTCAAAGTTCTCTTTTAAAATCTGCAAATTTGCTATCAACAAAACTTCTAAAACCAATAGGAAACTAATGCTAACTAGAAGCACTTAATCCTAGCTCCTAGATAATCCAATATGATGATTGAGGTGCATTTTCTTCAAATCCAATGCATATCACTCAAGCTTCACCTATTGGATTGACTTGTTTGATATGACAACCATCTTTAACTCTTCCAAATGATTGATTTCTGCATCATTTCTATGGCTAACCATCTAATCCAAACACAACTTTCCATAACCATTGAGTTCTATAAATTAGTGCAACTAAGATCATGTAATCTCACATCTCTTCCATCACTTCTATCATCTTTAGCACTCAAATCTCAGCCACAGTGACTAAGTCAAACACCTCATCACCACCATCAAAACCACCAAAGAGAACCGCTAGAATAAGTGTCAAGCCTTGTTGCTTTGCCAAACTTGCATCATCCTCCTCCGATTCATCACCATTAACCATCTCATCTCCAATCCATGATGAAAACTTCCTAAGTCTTACCACACCTACACCTCCAACCAAAGTCAACATATCAACTCCACCACCAACTAAGACACCGGTTGCAACCACACCACCTCCGGCACCATACCCACTCTCCAAATCACCATCACCACCAAAGTCACCCAAGTTAGAACCTATGGAACTTTTTGCAACTCCACCAACTTCACCTCATCCATTCTTGGATACTCTAGATGACTTGCCGCCAAGATCAACCAATCCACCACCTCTTCCATCCTTTGGCTCCATTGAAAGACTAGCCAAACAACCATCAAGTGAACCAAAACAAGAAACTTATCAACCACAACCACTACTCTTTCATCCATAATTCAAAGATATTCATGGGCCACTCTATGGTGAACCTACTCATACCCAAAGTATCCCACCACCACCCACATCTCAATCTTTGTTCCCCACTTATGAGGAAATAGAGGAAACCTTATGGAGTGATCCTCCAAACACTCAACCACCACATGAAGCCTTCACAACCAATCTCCTAAATGAAATGAGCAATGCTCTTTTATTCAAAAAGTTGATAGGAGCCCACATCAAAGAAACCATGCAACTACAAGAAGCCTTGTACTCTTCCTCTACCAACTTTCCACCACCAAACTTCCATCCGCATCATGAAGCTCCACCAAGCAATCCACCACAACACAACTTTGGACCTCACGAGACTCAATCACCACCAACTACAAATGAATTCAATCTTCCAAACTTTCCCCGCCATGAATGTGGCATGTGTGAGAGAACCGCTCACATAAGTGAACGGTGCCAAAAGGATATCCGTGAACTTAACAATGAAATGCGATTCATTCTCAATCACATCCTATAACGCTTGAACACCCTAACTCACCCGACACAACCATAGGAATAAGCTTCGTGTTCGACTTAAAAAATCTAGCGCCGGATGATTGTTTTTCATTGATGTTGTTTCTTTTTTTTTTATTTTCATTGTATCAAGAAGAATCTACCCAATTCTTGTCCCACAATTTTGGCTTTAGCCAAAATTAATTTTACTTGAATGATATTGATCTTCTTAAATGTGGTGCATTGTCTTTAAATATTGTGTCTTGTATCTTATATATGTATTTCGTACTAACTCTTTGTTTTGTAGATATTCAAAATCAATGCATTACTTGGCACCCCAATAAGGGGGAGTATTGTCCAAGGGGGAGCTACAATATAGCTCGGGCTACATCTCATTCCGCATTCACTTCTATTCTTTTTGTTTCGACAAAAAGGGGGAGAATATTAACATCTCTAGCAACTAGCACTAAAGGGTTTTTGTTACAAAATGAGATTAACCAAAATTCTACATCTACTAAAATTGGTTAACAAACTTATACTCATTTCTTCAAAAACTTGTATCAAAATTGGTACATAAGACTAGTTGACTACAAATAAATAAAAGATTTATACTTTATTTTTCTTGGTTGCTAAAATGTAAACTTATGTTTTGTCATCAACAAAAAAGGGGAGATTGTTAATACAAATATCATCCAAAAAACGTTATTTATATTTTACGATCTTTGCCATATTTTGTTAATGAAAAAATGTAATGTTCACTTTAGCAACAAAGTATAAATATAGTTAAAATCTTTTATACATATTGTCACAAGACCAATATTACACAAGTATAGCATTTGTTAGTTAACACTTTTGTTTTGCATTTGTTTGAAACATAAATAGTAAGTTTATTACATCATGTATAGCATCATGATCCTTGGATGTTTGTATGATCCTTGGAAGATATGGTGAAGATATTGTTTAGATTGTCACTCAATGTATCTTGAGAAGATTTGGTAATATATTTGAAAGATATGTAAGAGAAACAAGAAGGATTGTGTGTCAGAGTTTGGCAGAACCAAACTCATACATAGACGGAAACAAAGGATTGGTTCCGTCCAATCCGTGGGCTGCTGAGGCAGTTTGCCTATAAATAGCAAGCTACACTAAGTTGTTTCTCATCACTTACAATCATACATTATCATACATACTCTCATTACTTACATCTAACATATTCATCTTTCATTTTGGTGAGATTCTTTTGTAGCAAGAAGATCAAAAACTCATATCAAAGACATACAAGCATCAACGCAAAGTTGGAATACTTGTTTGTATAAATAGTGTGTGAACTTGTGTTGTTCATACTTTCATTGATTGTATCTATTCATTAGTGATCGGTTAATATTTTAGTCCTCAAAATACATAGTGTGACGGGAGTGGTTGTGCCCTTGTAAAAGAACTCGACATTTAGCTTTGTGTCAGAAATAGTGTGTAAGCGACGTGTAAGGTTTCTCCACCGGTGAAAGGAGCTTGTTGACTAGTAAGAGTAACTCTCGAGTTAGATACTCGGGGCGTGGAGTAGGACAAGGAAAAAGAGTCCTTGTAGCCGAACCACGATAAACATTCGTGTTGTGGTTTGATAGATTCTTTCCCTTTACTTGCATATTACTTGTTACTTGTTAGTATTGATTGTTGATTACACGTAAAGTTTTCAAAAGAAATTAAAACTAAAAACCGGTAAACTATTCAACCCCCTTTCTAGTTTCAACAATTGGCATCAAGAGCTACGTTACTCAAGCTTTTAAAATATATTGTGTTTTAAAACTTGAAACGATCCATGGATTTTGAAAATTTTAAAGAAGGGCAATCTATGCAAAGACCACCACTATTTGAACCAATCATATATTGGAAAAATCGTTTTGAAACTTACGTGAAATCAAAAGATATAGATTTATGGTATATAATAACTGAAGGTGATCATAAAGTAACCCTTAAAGATATTGGTAGTGGAAATGATGAGTATAGTTCACTTACTAGACATATGGATGATCAAAAAAATTAGTTGCAAAAAATAATGAGGCTAAAATGATGCTTTATAATGCTTTTCCAAAGAAAGAGTATGAAAGAGTGTTTATGAGTAAAACCGCTAAAGATATTTGGCAAACTTTAATAATCACTCATCAAGGAAACTCACAAGTTAAAGACAACAAAATTGATCTTCGTGTACAACAATATGAACAATTCTCTATTCCCGAAGATGAAACTATTGATTGTGCATTTGCTAGATTTAATACTATTATTACTTCACTTAAAGCACTTGATGAATCTTTTTGTAGTAAGAACTTACTCAGGAAATTTCTTAGAGCACTTCATCCAAAGTGGAGAGCAAAAGTAACGGCTATTGAAGAATCTAAAGATCTTTCAAGCATGTCACTTGACGAACTAATTGGAAACCTCAAAGTCCACGAAATGGTAATGGAGAAAGATTCGGAGATAATCAAAGGCAAGAAAGAGAAAGTCCAATCTATTGCCTTAAAAGCAATATTCGAATCTAGTGATGATGATGAATCTAGTTCGGATCGTGATGATGAAGAATATGCCTTAGCCGTTCGAGACTTCAAAAAGTTCTTTAGAAGACGAGGAAAGTTCGTAAGACAACCTAAGGAAGACAAGAAATCTTTCCGAAGAGATCGTGACGACAGAAAGGGAAAGGTGAACGAAAGTGCTTTAGATGTGGAGACACGAGTCACCTCATAGGGGAATGTCCAAAGCCACCCAAAAACAAACCTCAAAGTGCCTTCGTGAGTGGTGCTTGGAGTGATAGTGAAAATGATGATGATGAGCAAAAGAATGACGAAATCGCTCTCATGGCTCAAGACTCGGATGAGGTACATTATGATTCATCTTGCTCTTCTATTGATGATGACACATTGGAAAATGAATATAACAAACTATGTGAACTAAGCTTAAAAATTATAAACAAAAACAAGTTTTTGAAAACGAAAAGAAAGTTTTTGGAAAATGAAGTTTATGAATTAAGAGAAAAAGCTAAAAGATTAGAAAAGAGTAAAAGTTGTGAAACAATGTGTGAATCATGTGAAGAACTTAAACTTGAAATTGAGAAACTAAAAATTACTCAAAATGATCTCATCAAACAAATCTCCAAGTTTAAAAGGTTTGATAAAAGTATATCATGTGCGGATGAGATTATGAAAATTCAAAAATCACCACATGATAAAACTGGATTAGGATTTATGAAATTAGGAGATGTAAGTAGTCTACAGAAACAAACGGACAAAACTGTCACAGTAGACCACGGATCAGACGGAACCAAAAATATGGTTCCGTCCGTGGAAACCATTGGTTTCGTGGGAACTGTGACAGAACAAAAAGAAAGTTCTTCAAAACGTTCTGAATTCGTTAAAGTAACAAAGAAATCCAATGTCATGCCAACTGAAACAAAGCTAAAACCGACCATCAAAATAGGAGTAGGACTCGTTAAAAATGAGTTTAGAACTAAAACAACTCAACCAAGATCTAAAACGCCTATTCCCAAACGCCCCTTTCCAAAGAGCAACTACAACCCTCAACACAACTATCAAAGTAATTGGAACCATAATCTAACGAGACAATACCAAGTTCCAAATTACATGACTTGGAACCCATATCATCTATTTCCATATATGAACCAAAGAAATGATATGTTTAACCAAAATGGACCCATGAGATATTGGGGACCAAATGTTTGAGTGTTCATTATAAAATAGGTGTGCTTCAAAGTAAGTTTGGAACCGGACGAATGGATCAAAGATAGCGGTTGCTCAAGACATATGACCGGCAACAAAAAGCTCTTTTCAACGTATCAAAAGTATGATGGAGGTAACGTCACCTTTGGTAGCAAAGCTAAATGCAAAATCATCGGAAAAGGTACAATCTCTCATGACTCACTCTCTATAGATGATGTAGCTCATGTTGATAACCTAGGATTTAATTTCCTTAGTATTAGTCAACTTTGCCGCAAAAAGTATAACGTTCTTTTCAGTGAAAATGGAAGTAAAATACTAAAAGACGGCATAACCATAGCTAAAGGTGTTCTTAAGAATAATGTGTATGTCATGAAGTTGGATCAAACATCTAGAGACAAACTTTGTCTCACCTCATTAGATGAATCCTCAACTTTATGGCATAGAAGTTTAGGACACGCAAATATGAGACTTATCCAAAACCTCTCCTCCAAAGATCTAGTTAGAAATCTACCCAAGTTGAAATACGACCAACACTTTTGTGATGCTTGCAAAATCGGTAAACAAGTTCATAGTAGCCTTAAGGCTAAAAACATGGTGTCTACAACTAGGTGTCTAGAACTTTTACACATGGATTTGTTTGGTCCATCCGCTATTCAAAGTTATGGAGGCAACTTCTATACTTTGGTTATAGTAAATGATTACTCTAGATATACTTGGACAAAATTTTTGAAAAATAAAAATGAAGCATTTGATAAATTTGAAATCTTAAGTAATAAAATTAAAAATCAATTAGGAACATGCATTATGTCTATTAGAACGGACCATGGTCGTGAATTTGACAATGAAATACAATTTGGAAATTTTTGTGATAAAAATGGAATAACCCATAACTTTTCGGCACCACGTACTCCTCAATCTAATGGAGTGGTAGAACGTAAAAACCGGACTCTTCAAGAAATGAGTAGAACAATGCTTAATGAACAAAATATTCCACAAAAGTTTTGGTGCAACGCGGTTGACACGTCAACCTACATTTTAAATCGTGTCTTAATTAGACCATTCTTAAATAAAACACCATATGAATTATACAAAGGTAAAAAGCCTACATTAGGATATTTTAGAGTGTTTGGAAGTAAATGTTTTATCCTAAACACCAAGGATTACCTTACAAAGTTTGACCCAAAGTCATATGAAGGTATATTTCTTGGATATTCTCAAACTAGCAAAGCATATATTGTATTAAACAAAGAAACCTTAAGAGTCGAGGAATCATTAAACGTAACATTTGATGAAAGTCCACCTCCCT
This sequence comes from Artemisia annua, assembly GCA_014162995.1. Classification (NCBI taxonomy): domain Eukaryota; kingdom Viridiplantae; phylum Streptophyta; class Magnoliopsida; order Asterales; family Asteraceae; genus Artemisia; species Artemisia annua. The sequence continues at coordinate 227,564 of LBNU01023912.1, forward strand.
CTAAGACATCACCTTTGGTAGATGATGACTTAGTTGAAAGTCAAGCTATGGAAAAACAAGAAGTCTTTGATAAAGACAAGGAAGATGAACTATTAAACAAAGAAATTGTAAATATCAAAGAATCTAAAAGTCATCCATTAGACGGTGTTATAGGAAATATTAACGAGAGGACACTAAGATCAAAAGTTCAAAATGAAAGTAACTTCTTTTGTTTCGTATCAACTATTGAACCTAAAAACATAAACGAAGCCATAAAAGACGAATCATGGGTAATAGCCATGCAAGAAGAATTAAATCAATTTATTAGAAGCGATGTATGGACATTAGTTCCTCAACCAAAAAGTCAAACCATAATTGGAACAAAATGGGTCTTTCGAAATAAAATGGATGAAAATGGTATAGTATCTAGAAACAAAGCTAGGCTAGTAGCACAAGGGTATAACCAACAAGAAGGAATTGACTATGATGAAACATTTACCCCGGTGGCTAGGATCGAATCCATTAGAATTTTACTTGCATATGCATGCGCTCACGACTTTAAACTCTTTCAAATGGATGTCAATAGTGCTTTCCTAAATGGTGTCATTAATGAAGAAGTTTATGTTGCTCAACCTCCGGGCTTCACCGACTTTGAAAAACCTAATCATGTTTACAAACTTAAAAAGGCTTTATACGAACTTAAGCAAGCTCCAAAAGCATGGTATGATCGACTTAGGACCTTCCTTATTGACCATAAGTATACCATGAGATTAGTTGATAATACTCTCTTCACTAAGAAGAAAGGATCACATATTATCATAGTCCAAATCTATGTTGATGACATCATATTTGGATCAACTTCCCAAGAATTATGTAAAGATTTTTCAAAAATCATGCATGATGAGCTTGAAATGAGTATGATGGGAGAACTCAACTTCTTCTTAGGACTTCAAGTAAAACAATTAGAAGATGGAATATTCTTTAACCAATCTAAATATATTAAAGACATGCTTAAGAAATTTGGTCTTGAAGATTCCAAACCAATTAAAACACCTATGTCCTCTGAAATAAAATTAACCAAAGATGAGGAAAGTGAATCCGTAGATAACACAAAATACAGAGGTATGATCGGTAGTCTACTTTATCTCACGGCTAGTAGACCCGACATTATGTTTAGTGTTTGTCTATGTGCACATTTTCAAGAAGATCCTAAAATCATTCATCTCGAAGCCCTTAAAAGAATCTTTAGATATATTAAGGGCACTATACATTTAGGACTATGGTATCCTAAAGGAACGGGAGTAGAAACCATAGTTTATACCGATTCGGATCTTGCCGGTGACTATGTTGATAGAAAAAGCACAAGTGGTATTGTTAGAACCTGAGTTTATGGTTCTAACACGTAAATGGAACGACATTTACGGGATTACATTAGTTATCCTATTTAGCCAAAACACAAGGACTTGTTACGTAATATTCCAATAGTTGTTATGTGTTAGGCTATATTAACCCTCCTAGACTTCACTAGGAGGGTAAGACTTTGTGGAATTTCCTTTCACTTTTCATTATCAATAAAACACACCTAGTTTTCCTTTCTCTCTCTACTTTCTCTCTCTAACAATGGATCTCATCTACTTCCATGTTACCCGACCTCCCGAATCCACAAATCAACATAAACTACGGTCCTAACAGTTGTATCAGAGCCAAGGTTATTACTTTGTTGATTTGTGGTTTAAATCTTGTCAAAACCATGTCAAACCCGTCACTTTATTAAACTGTTTTAACAAGTTTTAACCTTTTTTATATAGTTTTCTGTTAACAGTTTATTAAAGTGTTGTTGTATCAACCATATGGTCAAAAGTCCAAACTTTCACTGCTATTTTATACGAATCTGTTGCTGGTTTTAACCTTATTACAGTTTTTGTATAATTTTTTTAGACTTTGGTACCAACTCGTGATGTTTTTATGGTCAAAATGGTGGATCTGATAATACATGGTCTGAAAAAGTGGTCAAAATGGTTGGTTAATCTCATCGGAATCTAGGTTTTTGTCGGAATATTCATCGGAAACTGGTAAACATGGCCGGAATTACAAAAATGGTCAGAAACTCGCCGGAAAAAATCGAATTTCTTGTATAAGGAATCTCGATATGTACTTGTTTTCGAGATCACAAGTTGTCGAGAACCCAAAACCCTAATCTGTCAAAATTATAATCTCGACAACCTGAATCATGTTCTCGATAAATAATAGTTATCGAAATCGTGTTATCGAAATCACCTCATGTTATCGAAATCATGTCATCCAAAACACGTTATCGAGATTATGTTATCGAAATCAGTGTTCTCGACAATAGACCTCAGATCTAGATCTTCATCGGTAAAGATTACCTCGGATCTATACATCCTCATTGGTCCTAACTGTTATAAGAAAAAGAAAAGAGGAAGGTCCTAATTGTTAACAACACCAACTGATATCATAACCCAAATCAAACGACATCAAATCCAAGACTGTCATTAACCCATATCTAAACCTATATCCCTTCACCAGCATCTCAACAACAAGTAACAACAGCAGCAAATTAACTAAACTAAGATCTCAGATTTGTTTTTTCGTGCAACAACAGATTCTTTGACATCAAAGGTCATACACATGAAATAACATTCATCACCGATCCATAATTTAAAGCTTTATTTTTTTCTTAATATCCGAAAGTATAAGAGAAGTTAAATAACAATCATGTTATCCACTTCTCTTCGTTCGTTCAAGACTCTCGTTCAACAACAAAACCGTAAACAACACTACAAGTAGAACCTACCGTGACCCTCCAAAGGATCTTGAATCCTTAAACTTGCTTTCTTGATTCGACTTGTGCTGCAACTGTCATAAAGGAACGGTGTGGTTGTGCCTGCGTTTGTGTTTTTTTCAAAGTGGAGATGTTGTAATTGAGATGAGGTCTTTTGATAGAAATAGATTGGATTCATGTGATGATGAAGATTTGAGATGAGGATTTGATGAGCTGATAAGTTTAAGAGTTGTGTGTTGGATCTTGTTTTACGAAGTGAGAAAAGAAGATGTGGTAGGCGGACATATTTTAGGATTAGGGTTAAAATGAGTGACATTAGGGATTGTGAAAGTATTTTAACTGTGAAAGTTGGATCGGGTTGTAATTTGTTTTGGGCCCGGGTTATATGTCGTTTGTTGGGCCTTGACTTCTGAATTGTTTTTGGGCTAAGGTTATAGCAAGCGCATTCTTTTTGATGAAACGAGTAAAAGACATTATTGGGCGGCAAGTATTAAATAAAAATTTGGGCCTATGTGATACTACTTTGGTGATGGGCTGGATTGTCTCAACTGTTGGGCTACATATTTCATTGATCCGAATTTTACTTAATTGGAACCTAAAATGATTATATCAAATAACATTGGCAAATGTGATTAATCAAATGTATTTTTTAATACATTAAGAAAATTTTGATATAACATTTGGTGAAATGGAGTGGTATTTTGGTTATGACAAATTTTCACGGGGATACGGATACATTTTTTGACAAGATCGGGAAAATCATTATCGAGTTCACTTAAATCGTCAAAAGGCTAGATTTGAGCTTTTAACCGTTAGATGTGACTACGGCGATAATTCTTTATTATTTATTTGAGATTGAAGTGAAATTTCACGGGTGCGTGTACTTAGTATCTTGAAGATGTCGAGTCAGGCGATAATTCTTCGAGATCCTTGTTTGAGCTTTTGACCGTACAAATGACAGAGACTTGAGTTATCTAGTTATACATGATCTTTGGTGGTTCTGCGTGTATAGCTATCACTTTAAGGAGTTACGTTGTAGTGCTCAGTGTCACACGCTGTTGTGGATACTCAAGAGGTGATGTACATCTTATACTTGATGGTGCTAGAGTATAGTGTACTTAGGGATTCGATGGTGGACGAACTCTCTACGCCGCTCTTAGTCATACAATAGTGCAAGTTTAAGTCACAAGTTTGGGTTATTCTACTCCGTTCTCAAGTTCATAATATTGAGTTTTCTCCATCAGTAGTCACTACAAAAAGCCGTCAGAACGATAATGGGGTCGGTAAAGAGTTAGTTGAGAAAAGTATTAAAGAGTAGAGATGTTTATCAGCAGTCGATTCACATGGGGCTAGTTATGGCACTACACACTTGCTTGGTTAATTGGACATATGGGGTTACGCTGCCTCCGATTCTCATCGTAAACATAGTGTGTATGCTTCCGATTTCGAAGAAGACATCGTGGGGGAAGAGAGAGAGTGTTTCTTTGACTTGACGTTGAGGGTGCTTGACGTCTTTGCGAAAACACTCATTTTCCACGAGGATCTGCATTTAGGGGGAAGAAATGTGCACATCAAGGACGCTTAATAGACTCACGTGATCGAGTTTACGACTGCATTACTACCGGAAGACTTCCGCAGAGATGATCAGTGGTTCAGTTTTGTGATGATTGGTGTAATCGTTTCGACTCTCGCGGATTGTGAAGTGCTAAGTAGCCTACATATGTGAGAATATCCTGCTGATTTCTTGCATGTTACCCCCGAACAGAGCTTCCGCATTGAGTATAACCGTGATAATTTAACTACTCAGATTTGCTTGGTGTGGTTTACTGTGTCATCTAGAAATTCCGCTGTGTACTCAAAACTTCAAAAGCTAGAAGACTTGTTTACTACATCAAAGTTTCGAATCTGCTGAAGACGGTTTTCAGTTTGGGGGGAAGCCGATTCAGAAACTTCGCCAAAAAGAAGTGTACGAAGAAGCCGCTAAAGACATGCAGCATGAATTGGGGGGAAATTAATCCATTTCATGCATATTACATCATTTGCCTACAAGTGAAGATAAAGTTCTCAAGCCGAGGTACAAGATGAACACAAAGAGCGTCAATTGCAGTAATCCTCAGCACTTGAAGAGCCGATGAAGACCCTTCTTTATTTGTATTTGCACTTGTAGGAAATGTTGTAAGTAATCCCTTATGTCGCCCCATTGGGGGAAGATTGTTAGAACCTGAGTTTATGGTTCTAACACGTAAATGGAACGACATTTACGGGGTTACATTAGTTATCCTATTTAGCCAAAACACAAGGACTTGTCACGTAATATTCCAATAGTTGTTATGTGTTAGGCTATATTAAGCCTCCTAGACTTCACTAGGAGGGTGAGACTTTGTGGAATTTCCTTTCACTTTTCATTATCAATAAAACACACCTAGTTTTCCTTTCTCTCTCTACTTTCTCTCTTTAACAATGGATCTCATCTACTTCCATGTTACCCGACCTCCCGAATCCACAAATCAACATAAACTACGGTCCTAACAGGTATTTGTACTTTTGTTGGACATTGTCTTACCTCATGGTTCTCTAAGAAACAAACATCTGTCGCTCTATCAACAACTGAAGCCGAATACGTATCGGCCGGAAAAGCATGTCAACAAGCTCTTTGGATGAATCAAGCCCTTGTGGACTACGGTATTCAACTCAACGACATCTCTATTCTTTGTGACAACAAAGGAGCCATTGACCTCAGTAAAAATCCAGTCCATCACTCACGAACTAAACATATTGAAATACGTCATCATTTCCTCCGTGACAACGTTCAAAAGGGAACATCTCTATAGAAAAGGTATCCTCCGAAAACAACATTGCCGACATCCTCACAAAACCTCTTAAACGAGAACCATTCATTCTTCTTAGACTTTGGCTAGGACTAATGGAACCTACACTATAATCTCAAACCTACACTATAATCTTTAACCTTAAACAAACAAACAAAATTTTTTGTGTTCTGTTCAGACGGAACCAAAACCATCAACGGACGGAACCAAAAATTTGGTTCCGTCCCATCCGTGGTGATCTGTACTGCAAAAATCATTTTATATTCAAAAGCAAACACCCCATATTTCCTCTACACACTCTCATTCAGTCCCAATTTCGTCCAAGACATCCACACATACAAAAAATAGGGTTCTTCCTCTCCAAACAAGTGCTCATAACATCATTGTAAGTCTCTCTAATACATTTTTTCTCCTGATCTGTGTCTAGAAATTCTATTTATGCCCAAAACATAAAACTTGGGGTGATACATTAATGTAAGAATTTCATGTATAATAGTGATTGTAAAACTAAACTAATCATGTTCTCCATAGTTAGAAATTGCATCCTTATTAGCATACTTAACCATACAAACCACCCCTGTCAAATTTTTTCAAAAATAACTTCTCACAAATAGGAGAAATATTTTTTCGTCTCACATTGTGAATACAAAATCTAAAACGTTACATTTAAAACTCACTTGCATTATGTCTCTTGAATGCTAAAGGGAATACATAACTAATATGTGTTTTCGGGTACATTCAAACGTAGCTACATTGAATAAGGAGTGTTTGGGTTATCTCATGTTTTCCTAAAAAACAAATGAAAATTACAAAAATCTCATGTTTTGAATGCATTAAAAGGGTCAAGATAACTACACCTCCACATTGTTAGCATATAGGCAAACACTAGCACAATTATCATTTACTCAAACTAAAATGTGAAATTTGTGTTTCTAGGTCCAAACATGCCTCCTCTAACATTCTATGACCACAAAGACACCCTTAACTACCTACCCAAACACCATAGGACCAAAGGACTTACCGAAGCTCAAAAGAACATCTTTAAGGCACTAGAAAAACGCTATGTCCATGAGGGTAGAACTATTGATCCATCCTTCCTAGAGGGCACAACTATTCGCCAAGACCTTGCCGCCATAAACTTTGATTGCCTCCTCAACATTGATGAGCCATTATGTCCTAGCTTCATCCTAGAATTCTATGCCTCCATTACTCTTCACACCAATCATGAGGGTCTTATGAACCTAAGCTTTAGGATCAACGAAACTCAATTCAACATGCCTCTTGATCAATTCGCTCAAGTTCTTGGTATCCCAAATAGAGGTACATGTGTCTACTCGGACAAGTGGTCCCTCTCCATTCTAGATGCTATGGGCGACCGTCCTTACCCCTACGAAACTCCTCTAGTTGACAAGCAAATCATTAGAGATCATCTTTTTCGTCCTAGAATCTCGGGAACCAGAACCAAACGTTCAGGTGTCGAAGTTGACCGTGACCCCTTTGGCATGGAACCTAATGAACTCAAAGACCCTTTTCTCAAATGGGAAGAAAGTCTTAGGGCCAATGTGATTAGTTCTATAGGAAATCGTGACCACATCAATGTTTGCCTTTGCTACATGCTCTATAGCATTTCCACTCGCCAACCATTCAATTTGGCTTACTACATAGCCAAAAGGTTGGCGGATATACCCGTGCAAGGCAAAAGTGCACTTCCTTATGGAATGCTTCTCACTCGCCTTTATAGGTCATTTGCTCCAATCCCTCGCAATCCCAAAGGTTTTGTTCTCGACTACACCCTTGTGCCTCACATCTTTGTACCATTAAGTGACTATCGTGTAGCCAAGACTCAAGGAAAACGGCCTCATCCTCCCACCTCTTCATCATCCTCATCCATGAGTGAAGAAGATGGACTTCCCAACTCTAGGCTTCCTCCTCATGAATACCACCGACAACTACCAAGGATTGACAATGCTTCGGAGGAGTTCAAGCAAACAAAGGGAATGTTCAAATGCTTGGGAAGGTTCATGACAAAGATCAAAAAGAAGCTTGACAAGAAGTGAGATGGCTAAAGGAGTGTTTGGCACAACCACCCTTGAACAATTATGTGTTATGGATTTATGTAATATTAGGATATTTTCTGTGTTTTAAACAATTCTTGTGTACTAACAATCATTTGCAGGTGGATAGCATTCTTATGCTATCAATTTTCCATCTTTCCACACTTATAACGTGGAAATTTTAGCACATGCATGATCATCAATGGTATGTGTGTTTTTCCTTTGAATTATGTTGTATTCTAACGTATTATGACATATCACATGTACCTTTATCACTTTCATGGAGTTAAAAACAAATTTCAGCACTCAAATATTTTCGTGCATAAACCCATACAGTAGGGTACGGCTACGGCGGAACCAATTCCATGGTTCCGTCCGTTGAACCAGATGGTTCCGTGGTTTTTAAACCACGGATTTCACGGAACCAAAATTTTGGTTCCATCCAACACAAATGTTGGTTCCGTCTGAAGTTCAGCAAGTTTTTAAAATTTTCGATTTCCCGCAAATTTTTATAACAACACGCAAAACTCAAAGTTCTCTTTTAAAATCTACAAACTTGCTATCAACAAAACTTCTAAAACCAATAGGAAACTAATGCTAACTAGAAGCACTTAATCCTAGCTCCTAGATAATCCAATATGATGATTGAGGTGCATTTTCTTCAAATCCAATGCATATCACTCAAGCTTCACCTATTGGGTTGACTTATTTGATATGACAACCAACCTTAACTCTTCCAAATGATTGATTTCTGCATCATTTCTATGGCTAACCATCTAATCCAAACACAACTTTCCATAACCATTGAGTTCTATAAATTAGTGCAACTAAGATCATGTAATCTCGCATCTCTTCCATCACTTCTATCATCTTTAGCACTCAAATCTCAGCCACAATGACTACGTCAAACACCTCATCACCACCATCAAAACCACCAAAGAGAACCGCTAGAACAAGTGTCAAGTCTTGTTGCTTTGCCAAACTTGCATCATCCTCCTCCGATTCATCACCATTAACCATCTCATCTCCAATCCATGATGAAAAATTCCTAAGTCTTACCACACCTACACCTCCAACCAAAGTCAACATATCAACTCCACCACCAACGAAGACACCGGTTGCAACCACACCACCTCCGACACCATACCCACTCTCCAAATCACCATCACCACCAAAGTCACCCAAGTTAGAACCTATGGAACTTTTTGCAACTCCACCAACTTCACCTCATCCATTCTTGGATACTCTAGATGACTTGCCGCCAAGATCAACCAATCCACCACCTCTTCCATCCTTTGGCTCCATTGAAAGACTAGCCAAACAACCATCAAGTGAACCAAAACAAGAAACTTATCAACCACAACCACTACTCTTTCATCCATAATTCAAAGATATTCATAGTCCACTCTATGGTGAACCTACTTATACCCAAAGTATCCCACCACCACCCACATCTCAATCTTTTTTCCCCACTTATGTGGAAATAGAGGAAACCTTATGGAGTGATCCTCCAAACACTCAACCACCACATGAAGCCTTCACAACCAATCTCCTAAATGAAATGAGCAATGCTCTTTCATTCAAAAAGTTGATAGGAGCCCACATCAAAGAAACCATGCAACTACAAGAAGCCTTGTACTCTTCCTCCACCAACTTTCCACAACCAAACTTCCATCCGCATCATGAAGCTCCACCAAGCAATCCACCACAACACAACTTTGGACCTCACGAGACTCAATCACCACCAATAACAAATGAATTCAATCTTCCAAACTTTCCCCGCCATGAATGTGGCATGTATGAGAGAACCGCTCACATAAGTGAACGGTGCCAAAAGGATATCCGTGAACTTCACAATGAAATGCGTTCATTCTCAATCACATCCTATAACGCTTGAACACCCTAACTCACCCGACACAACCATAGGAATAAGCTTCGTGTTCGACTTCAAAAATCTAGCGCCGGATGATTGTTTTTCATTGATGTTGTTTCTTTTTTTTTATTTTCATTGTATCAAGAAGTATCTACCCAATTCTTGTCCCACAATTTTGGCTTTAGCCAATATTAATTTTACTTGAATGATATTGATCTTCTTAAATGTGGTGCATTGTCTTTAAATATTGTGTCTTGTATCTTATATATGTATTTCGTACTAACTCTTTGTTTTGTAGATATTCAAAATCCATGCATTACTTGGCACCCCAATAAGGGGGAGTATTGTCCAAGGGGGAGCTACAATATAGCTCGGGCTACATCTCATTCCGCATTCGCTTCTATTCTTTTTGTTTCGACAAGAAGGGGGAGAATATTAACATCTCTAGCAAGTAGCACTAAAGGGTTTTTGTTACACAATGAGATTAACCAAAATTCTACATCTACTAAAATTGGTTAACAAACTTATACTCATTTCTTCAAAAACTAGTATCAAAATTGGTACATAAGACTAGTTGACTACAAATAAATAAAAGATTTATACTTTATTTTTCTTGGTTGCTAAAATGTAAACTTATGTTTTGTCATCAACAAAAAGGGGGAGATTGTTAATACAAATATCGTCCAAAAAATGTTATTTATATTTTACGATCTTTGCCATATTTTGTTAACGACAAAATGTAATGTTCACTTTAGCAACAAAGTATAAATATAGTTAAAATCTTTTATACATATTGTCACAAGACCAATATTACACAAGTATAGCATTTGTTAGTTAACACTTGAGTTTTGCATTTGTTTGAAACATAAATAGTAAGTTTATTACATCATGTATAGCATCATGATCCTTGGATGTTTGTATGATCCTTGGAAGATGTGGTGAAGATATTGTTTAGATTGTCACTCAATGTATCTTGAAAAGATTTGGTAATATCTTTGGAAGATATGTAAGAGAAACAAGAAGGATTGTGTGTCAGAGTTTGGCGGAACCAAACTCATACACAGACGGAACCAAAGGATTGGTTCCGTCCAATCCGTGGGTTACTGAGGCAGTTTGCCTATAAATAGCAAGCCACACCAAGTTGTTTCTCATCACTAACAATCATACATTTTCATACATACTCTCATTACTTACATCTAACATATTCATCTTTCATTTTGGTGAGATTCTTTTGTAGCAAGAAGATCACAAACTCATATCAAAGACATACAAGCATCAACGCAAAGTTGGAATACTTGTTTGTATAAATAGTGTGTGAACTTGTGTTGTTCATACTTTCATTGATTGTATCTATTCATTAGTGATCGGTTAGTATTTTAGTCCTCAAAATACATAGTGTGACGGGAGTGATTGTGCCCTTGTAAAAGAACTCGACATTTAGCTTTGTGTCGGAAATAGTGTGTAAGCGACGTATAAGGTTTCTCCACTGGTGAAAGGAGCTTGTTGACTAGTAAGAGTAACTCTCGAGTTGGATACTCGGGGCGTGGAGTAGGACAAGGAAAAAGAGTCCTTGTAGCCGAACCACGATAAACATTCGTGTTGTGGTTTGATAGTTTCTTTCCCTTTACTTGCATATTACTTGTTACTTGTTAGTATTGATTGTTGATTACACGTAAAGTTTTCAAAAGAAATTAAAACTAAAAACCGGTAAACTATTCAACCCCCCTTCTAGTTTCCACAGATAGTTATGGGTTGAATAAGTCCCACCACTCGGGGTAAACATGTTATAAGATGATAGGTTAAAGTTGCATTCAAATTAACGGACGTGTTTCTAGGTGACGGGTTATGAGGTGATGTAGTGTTCCAAAAGTTTAGGAAAAATGTTCAAAATCATTTTCGAATGTGGATAGTGAGATAATCAAGGGGAATCGATAGACTGAGATGAGTTTTATATAAAACAATGTGTGAAAAACTAGAAGGGGGTTGAATAGTTTTACATCTTTTTAATTTGTTTAAAGTTCATTCGAAAAACCTTTAATTAGAGTTTAGTATGAAAACAACATATAATCAATATGATCAATTATATACGTATACTTTTGGATTTATTTGCAAAACTTAGTTTTATGAATGGAGCTTTGGTTGATCTTTATATGAATATATTTTCCTTTTAAAATCTTAAAACATTTTGTATCAAATTATCGATTAAGTTAAACTCAACATGAGAAGTGTGAATAATGCATCTAAGTCCATTAGACCATATCATATAATTATTCATCATATAGCAATATTAACTTATATCTATCATATTCAACATCAAAACAATATAAGCAACAACCAACACATATATGCAAGCATAGATATAAAGCGATAAATGCAAGAATAAATGTAAAGAGATAAGAGAAAGAAGATGCAAACCGGACACGATGATTTATAGTGTTTCGGCTACAAGGACACCTTCCTTGCCCTACTCCACTCCCCGAGTCACCTACTCGAGAGTTTTCTTCACTACTCAACAAGCTCCCTTTTGGCGGAGAAAACCGTACACAACTTTTGCTTACACCAATTAAAGAGACTAAGCTAAATGTCGGGTTCTAATAGTAGCTAGAACCAATCTCACGACACGACTTCGATCACTACACAACTTCTACAAGACTTCACGACTTCTTCACGACTTCACAACTTCACAACATCTTCACTACTTAACAACTTCATGACTTCTTCACTACTTCACACCTTCATGACTTCTTGACTCACTACTAAGTAAGATCATCTTGATCTACTTATTACATATACTTACACAAGTTGTTTCTACAACTTCACATCAATACTAACTAGACTCTAATACTTCTTTGACTTGATGATAAGAAGTATTCTTCTCTTGCACTTTGAATGGTAGAGGATTGGATCACTTGAAACAAAGATTAATAATCTTATGATCAAAGGGTTTTAGAAGATGTTTAGAGAGATTTAGATCTGAAAATTTTCGTGCAAAAGCTGAGAAAAATACCAGGTTTGAGGTGGTATTTATAGGAAAAAATTTATGACAGAATCTGACAGGGGAGCGTGGCCGGCCCCCTTAATTCATGGCCGGCCCCCTTAAAATTAAGGGTGCCGCCCCTTATAATTAAGGGGGCCGCCCTCCTGTAACGGCCAGATTTTTTGTCTTTTAGTGGGGAAAGTTTATTTGGTGAAAAACTAACTGATTTTGCTTAAAAATTTGAATTCATATCTTTAGTATGATTTAAAAATTTTCTTTTATTACCAAAATTGTTTTTCAAAAATATATAAAATGTTTATAACATTTTATAACATTTTCTTTTAATTAAAACATTTCTCTTTAATTACCAAAAGTGTTTTTCTAGAATATATAAAATGTTTATAACATTTTATAAAATTTGTAATGTCTAAATAAAAATCCCTTTGCTCATAAAATGTATTAGACATTTGTTTATACATACCTTAAGTGATTGTTGAAGCATACTCGAGACGTTGAGATGTCGAAAGACGTTGACGTATGAATGCATAGATGATTTGTGATTACAAGTAACTTAAACACTTTACGTTATGTGTTGTAACTTACATCTTTGTCATCATCAAAACATGAAGAGGATGTTTAGATTAAATATCGTAATATTTATGCCAACAATCTCCTCCTTTTTGATGATTAGAAACTATGTAAACTATAACTCATAGTAAAATGTAAAAGTTACTTGTTTACACTTCTTCTCCCCTTTTGTCGAAGCAAAAAAGTGGACTCATAGACGAGACTTCTACTACACTTCAATACTTGAGATAGAATGTATAAGGCGAGCTTGCATCATCGTGAGTGAAGCCTTGACTATAACAAATGCTCCCCCTTGGTGTATGCTCAAAACTAGTTTTGGCTACCAAAGAATCGAGCAAAAAAATAATCCTACAAAACAGAGTTAGTAGAAAAAGAATGCACATATACATAATGATGATGATAGGTATATGCATGACACTTATTGGGGAACAAGATATGGATGTCTAAGGTATATGGACTAAGAGTATGACACATGAAATTATTGTTTTAAAAAGAACAACCTAAATCCCCAAAAAAATAATATGACCAATGCTTAAGACGTGATATTGATTAGAACCTAATACAGGGATTCGACCGACATATTTTGATGAAAGATGCCAATATGAAGATGAGAATGATACGTTCGTAGAATTAATGAGGAAGGATGAGCATGACTGGAAAAAGAAAGGTGATGACAAAGGGTTCACAATGATGGTTTAGATTAATATATAGTTTGACAAAGGTGAATGATTGGGAATCATGGGTTTTTTTTTCTTTTTTTTGTGGTGTTTTGTTGGTTGACGAACAAAGGTGGATATGTGAAATGAGGTGGCAATGACACGACAACACTTGTAGCTTGGATTTCTTCTTTGTGTTCTTCACTTGATAAAAAGTGGAAAAGATGCATTTCGTAATGAAATTCACTTGGATGAGGTGGTGATGACTCGACAACACTTGAAGCTTGGATATCTTCTTTGTGTTCTTCACTTGTTAGATAGTGGAAAAGACGCATTTCATAATGAAATTCACTTGGATTTTTTTTGACTACATGGACAAGCATGTTTATGAGAATATGGATATGACGGTTGCCCTTTGATTCAAAGAGCGACACAAGGATGAACATAGGTTTATGTATCATGAGAGATGGTTTGACTTTCAGGGATTTAAGTTTTGGTGGTGATGA